>CM061047.1:28358226-28513226 GCA_030762985.1 Adelphocoris suturalis | reverse complement strand
ATGTAGTCCGCTCCAATACCGCTAATCTTCGAACGAACAATACTCTAGTGGAAATATCCAATATTCGCATCGATTTCTGATACATCATTTCACCCATCTATTCAGAATTTTCCCTTTCAGCAATATTTTTCGCAAAAAAAAAACTATTGTAATGGCTCCAAAAAAAATTTTTGATTAAAAGTTGGAACGAGTTTTTCTCATGAAAATCCAGTTTGGAACATTCTGGTACGATTTTGGGATTTCAACACTGGTTTAAATACGCTTGAAATTCCAGACAATCTCTCTTCATCTTCAGAATTCAGGTAACTTTTTTTTTTTTTTTTTTTTTTTTCATTTTGCCAACAAAATCAAGCATTTCAATAAAATATCATTGATTAAAACCTCACTTTTTGAAAATTAAAGAGATCAAACATATATAATTATGTATATATGCCTGAAAAATGACTAAGTAATGGGAAAAAAAGGTATAACTTATAGAATTGATAATTCAGAGCTAAAGACGAACGTTGTCTAATTCCACTAAAATTACTCATTAGATCGATTTCAACGGTTAGTTCATCATCAGCAACAAACAGTATAGAGTTGTAATAAAGAGTTATTGGTGGCCAAACCGTCGACATCTATTTAACAGTGTAATTCTTTATTTTCGTGGAATTAGACAACGTTCTTCTCTAACTTCCGTTTGTCATTGAAACGAGTTTCCATAACTTCGTCGGGAGTGATTTAGTTCGTTTTAGAGCTAACTATTACTTAGATAAAGTTTATTAACTTATGTATTACCTTATATGTGCACAAAATTTTATTGATCAATGGGCTCACATTTCACTAAAATGTACCTACTTAAGATTACCTGTTAAAAATCATCAGGTTCAGTTCAGCGAAATATTATTTAGATAAGTTTTTTATTTAAATTTAATACTCTGGTAATTTCGACAGGTAGTTACTTGGATAAGATATGAAAAAACTACGAAAATTCGATCATGAAGTCACCATGTAATGAAGGATTCTTCATCAATTTGTCTACACCCTACTACGAGTGTAAAAGATGTCCATGACATAATGAAAAAGAAAAAATCAGGTAGAACTACATCAAAAATGGGGCAAAATACTGCCGTCTTAGCTCAATTCGTTACCATGATATGATTTTTTAAAGGATTTTACGAGAAAAACGCCCCCCCCCCCCCCCATAATATATTTATTGCAGTCTCAAATTTATTTAGTCATTCATTTATTTTGTCAATTCTTAAAATTATTTCGTCTTATAAACTTCATGTAATATTTAAATTTATATATATTTCCACTATAATTATTTAGACATTAATACCACAATTTTGTTTATTTTTATAAGATTGATAATGACATTAGTGATCGAAACCATTATTTATTATTTATGAATACAAAACTTTAAAGCAGGGGATGTCAAAATTTTTATTGCGTCAATCCTTACTCTGATATTCAAATGTAATAAGCTAACAACTTAATGCTATAAAACAAATGTTACATTGACATTCAGCGGGATTTCGCACTACTTTCCCAACATGTGTTTAACTCACTTGATTCCAATGGTGTTTTATTTTCTAAAATATTAAAGTGCATATTGCCATTTCCAAGGCTTTCTGACCCTCCAAGATTGTTATCAGCGAAAAATAATAATATTAATAATAATAATATTAATAATAAAGAATAATATTAGACTTAACTCATACGTTTTTGATAAATTCTCGCATTTACATAGTTTGTAAAAACTTTAAAAAATGGATAAATAAAATAAAAATTAATGAAAACTGTCTTTAATATAAATTTAACTCTTTCAAAGCCCTTCATACCATACCAAAACCAGAGGTGTTTGAGTGTCTCTTTTAGAGATCAAAGAAGTAGGAAACGCAAATTCAGTGTTATCAAAATCAAGAGGGGCGTTTGGGAGAAGAATTATTAGCGATTCATTGAATTTAAGAAATCAAATTCCCCAGACAGAGTAACAGAGGACCAACATATGATCCCGAAATTCGCGGTGTTAGGTTTTTATGTTGATTTCAGACCAATGTTTCAAAAAAGCTTCAAAAATAGCTGTTTCAGACCGATTCTAATATCACTCATTCCCTGATATAAATATTTATCACGATCAATGAGACTTGGGACTTTGACAAAGAGACTTTTATAGAGCAGATAACGGTGTGTCTATAACGATTTTATATAAAACTTGTGATGAATATTGTAAAATTCAGATATACCTATGCTTGTTTTGGTTTAGAAATGAACCTTTGAAATAAACCAAAAAGTTTAATCCTCTCTCGATGTATTTTAGTTTGCTTTTTAAAAACAGATCCTGAAATAGAAATAAAAATGAAAATTTTCAGATTGTTGTTAATCATTTCGTTATTGAGTAACCCGTAGTCACAGATCTCTGATCATTTGGCATACCTCAATCCGCCAAAAAACTTAATGTAATAATAGTGGGTATTGCTCTGACTTTTGAAAGGAACAACTTGTATTTTAATAAGTGGTCACCCTTCAAATATGCTCCGATATTGAGTGAATTTGAACAATTAGATCGTGAGAAATAGAAGGTTCGTAAAATTCATGTTTGTGCGTGCACATGTCCACCTTCCCTGAAAATGTAATCTAAATCACTGTGATTGATGAGACAAGAATCTACCACAACCATTCGGACGACCGGCGTAAAAGCAGACGGACACGGAGGAAAATTTTTCTACGAACTCTTGAAACGTAAAAACCAAGCGAATAATTTCATTTCGTGTAACAAATTAGGTTTCCTGTGAATACAAAGCTGCCCTACCTTCGGAAATGAGGATATAAAAGGAAATGTTTCATCCAAACTGAGTGAGGTTGTTCTGAATCCATTGCCTGTTGTAATGTAGTAATACAAATCAATTATTGCGATGGGTAACCTTCTGTTATCGTAGAAGAAATCTAAACACACTTAGCGGTTGAAATAAGGCTCTAGTTAAGTGAATCATTCTCGATATGACAATTGCTTTCATTGAGACGCTATGAATCACTCGACGTATACCCTAAAAGTGGTTTGTATCGAAAGTATTAAGTTGAGTGACTAATGTAATCACTCTAGCATACATTAATATTATTCAAGCGATATTGATCGCCTTTCCTTGAAGAGTAAATACCTAATTCATTTTTATTAGTCATCATCTTACGAGGAATTCGGTACGAAAGAGCAGGGTCCGCAACATCTAATCCGACATGAGTAAAAAAAATAGAATAGAAAAATAGAGGAACCAATTACTGCATTTCGAAAGCGCGAGAAGATAGCGCACAACTCTTCCGTCGATATCCAATACACAAAATGTCAACGAGCAAACTGCAAAGCTAATAAGCTTCCTTCGAAAATGTTCTTCTACTCAGTGTTACTGGTGCAGAATATCAGCTGACTACTAGCTGACCCGGCGGACTTTGTCCCTCCTAACATATTATTCTTACAGTCATGGTTAAAAAATAACAAAAATTTATTTATTAAAGTTTATTATTTAATTGATAAAACGTTGAGAATAAATAAAAAGTAGTACGTATAAAGGGTGAATACTGGTATGTAAGGAATTATAATTTTGATTCATAATAGTGCAATTCGTTTGTAAACGATACCTCTAAATCCTCTCGCTTTTCAGTTTCTTCCCATTCCCTTTTAACAGAAACTATAATGTCATTTAGAGTCGGTATATCTGAATTAGTTTCTGTTGATGTATTGTTCAACCTTTCTGAAACGTTGAAAATACGTTGGACGCTGTAAGTGGTGAGTCACGGAAAGATACCATCATTTTATGCGATTCTCGTTGACCCAGAGAGGCATGCTATCAAATTCCTAGAACGAATAGCAGAGAATTTCAGCTGATTTGGATGGAACCCGTCATTGCATTCGTCTTTTAATGTCCTGGAGAGGCTCCCTGCCCAATTGGACGTTCCTAGGGTGAAAAGAAGTCCTAGAGAGTCTCCCTATCAAGTTTCAAATTCCCAGGGTGAATAGGAGAGAATTTATTTAAGTCAGCTGATCTAGTTGGAACCCGTCATTGCATTCGTCGCACAACGTCCTGGAGAAGGTCTCTGCCAAATTTCACATTCCTAGGGGAAAAAGGAGAGAATTTAGCTCACTCAGCTGATCAGGAAAGAGCCCATAATTTTATTCGTCTCTTGATGTCCCGTTGAGGCTACATGCCAAATTCCATCTTCATGGAGTAAATATCACAGGAATTAGCATTACGTGCTACTCAGCTGATCTGGGCCGTCGGCATCATCAAGTTGAAGTTCCGCAGAGGCTACATGCCACATTCCAGCTTCAAAGAGTAGCTTGGCGAAGGAGGAAGTTAAGACAATTTTACTATAGCCTATGTTCTTTCCGGAAATTACACGTCAATTGGCGCCCACCGTCATGAAAATCGGTTTAGCCGTTCTAGAGCTATAAACAGCGTAACTAACACGACTGCCTTTTATATATATAAGATGTAGATGCATTGATAATCGGGAATAATAATTGTCGTGGCTCGACTTGTAATTCATACAGTTTTTACCAATAAACAGACGCGCGCCAGCCCAGCCAGCTCAGGCGATATCGGGACTGACTGTCTTTTGAACCTTGACATTATAATAATTAATTTACTTGCATCCAAGCTCACCTTAATCAAGCCAAGCCAAATTTTAATTTTACGATTGAAATTAGAACTCATTTATGATAGGAAAAATCGTAAAAAAAAAATTTGTTCGAGACTTCATGTGTTCAAAAAGTACGTTTTCGAACACGGTGTCTTCAGGGTTGATAATCATAGTTTATTTTCAAATTTCAATTCCAATACAATTTAACGCAGAAACAACGAAATCATTCGAAAATTGTTGTCATTGTGTCAATAGGAGTTCTTTTTACATTCTTAGATATAATGATAAATCTCATCAAAATGAGGAAGCCTTAAGTGAGCCTTCTTAACATGGCCATGTTTTACCACAACAGCCCTAATTCACCTCCAGTAAATTTGTGATTTTCCCCTAATACACGTCCATTAACAACTCATTTTTCTGTCACAAATGATAGTGTAAGAACACGTGAATGATTTTAAAAACCAGCTAATATTCCGTATGCGTTGGAATCATCACTTAATGGTTGGTTATGGGTTCGGTTCCTATTACCTTGCATGATCAGACCCCCTGGTTCCTTCCAAGCTTCGGTGGACCATCTACCACAGCCACAGACATTTTTGAGAAAAGTGGGACATCATCGATCCAGAAGATATTAAGTGTGATAGTGAAAAAAGAATCATATTAACGTTGCCCTTCCAGATGTCACCTTTATTACAGGGTGAGTCAATAGGCTCAGCCGCTCGTAGGTTTTTGACACTAGAACAATACCTATTAACAACTACTGATACTCATCATCACTAGTGAAGTAAGGAAAATCTACAGAAACAAGGAGGAGGAAGAGGTTTGTCTGCGGTATCGAAAGATGAGATGTCTATTGATCAACCATTATACTATATACCTCATCATGGGGTAGCCAAAGTTGGAAGTCCAAGTGCTCATCTACTTAGCTCACCTAAGCTAAGTGCTCCACTGTTATGGAAGCTAGTCCTCCAGCAAGTACTTACGTCTTATTGAATGATCTGCTCTTCGTTGGTCCAATGCTTCAGAAGGATCTTGTTCGAATTTTGTTATATTTTCGGTTATTTAGAGTAACTTTGACAGCAGACACGTGTCAGAAGCATTTGAGCATCCCCGTGAAACCAGATGATTGGCGAATCCAGCCTCCATTGAGGAAACTTTCACTCAACAATCTATCGAGGTTTATCATATGAATATGGTAGTGCTTGGAATAACTTCGTCGCCCTTTTGGTTTATTATTTTCAGTACCTTTGTAATTGAAAAAGAAGAAAATGTGTAACCCCCTCAAAACCCCTCAAAATTTTTAGATTTACAAATGAAGGAGCGCATTAGAATCCGAAAATAGAATTTAGAAAATCCCTCCGTCCGCCGCGCCGTCTAGTGCTCTTCTCCGAAACTACTTGACCAAAGTTTCTGAAACTCAGGTCATATATCACAAATGAGGCCTAGTTGGTCCTAAAAGCTCAAAACAGTATCGATCAACATTAAAGGGTCGAATTAAAGGGCTGAAATATTGAAAAATCAAGATTTCAAACACTTCGAGGAAAAGTGTAATTTTTTTGGCTGTGATTAATAGATACGAGTCATCCCAAAAAAACGAATGAAACCACCCAGATCGCTTTACTTTAAACCGTTCACTCTCCCTAAGGATTAGAATATTGGCAGCTGAAAAAAAAAGGGAAAAAAAACAATAAACTAGGAACAAATCGTAACTGGTGGAACATAGTGAAAATGGTCATATATAAACTACGACGATTGTATCAGCTGATATTATCCCGATGGAATTCGGTCTTCGTGAAATAGAGTTTGTTATCATTCGTGTCGCCTATAAAACAACAAGTGACGCCACTGATTTGTCTAGCACTTCACGAGTGTCGGATGAGAGGGTAGGATTTTTACTGCACTCACTCTCTCAGACTTTTCTTGACACCATTGTTCACAAAAGCGTCCTCCTTTGCAACCTAAAATGTCGCTGTTGCCAGGAGTTCTTTATCAACTGAGTAAGCCTTTCCTGAACTGCGGTGTCGACTATGCAGAACCTCTGCTTGTTTTCATGGCCTTTTTATTTTCAATCGTCCAAAGCATACTTATTCTTGTTTAAATGTTTGTTGATAAAAGCGGTCCATCTGGAGCTAGCATTGAGCTTATTGACTTGACTCAATATTACCTCACGAAGGTTTTGAGATTTATCTTGGGAAGAGGCACATGTCAGGTTGTTGGGTATGACCAAGGCACCAATTCCATTGGAGCTAAGAACTCATTGGCGTCCACAATTCATTCAATGACTCAGTGAGGAATATATAGAGTCACCGAGACAGTTAACCCACCGTCAGTGCCTCATTTTATGGTAAATCGGGAAAGAAGTGTTCTTAGCTTCAAAACTCATTTATACTAACTTACTGGGAATGCCTTATTGACAAATGAGGAGTAAAATGCCGTTCTCACGCAGATTGAAGGGCTTTTCAATAGTCGCCCCCTTTATGTTTTATCAGCTGACCCCAATGGTCCAATTATCCTTACACCTGCTCGCGGATGTCACCCACATCCCTGCATCATCATTAGGACATCATCAACGTGCCACATGTATTGTTCAAGAATTTTGGAGAAAATTCAGACCAAATAACTACACACTCTACAGGAGCGTGCTAAGTAGACAGGACATCCATTCGTTAACTGTAGGAACAGCGATCGTTATGATGAAAGAGAACGCTCCCCTTCATTGACCATTGGGAGTCGTGGAGGGGATACGTGCAGGAAAAGATGTGGTGACCCGCGCCAAAATGAGGATAGCTACCAGCATTATGGTGCGTCCATTGGTCCACCCTTCCCACTTCTCTTGCAATGACCCCGATCCTTTCATTCCTTAATTTGTATATATTCAAAAATCCGTTGTTTGCTCATACTTTTTTTTTTATCCTCGTCATTATATATTGTGACAAAACTGTAATAATCACTGCTAGCAGTTTAGCTTAAATTCATATTCCAGGATAGGTGTATGTTGAACCAGTACATTATATTTGATGATGCGTTCAGATCAACACCAGGACTGGCTGAATTCTGAACCTCAACGTTATAATTATTTACTAGTATCCAAGTTCACTTAGGCGGTGTGAATAGTAAAGTCAGTCGAGTCGAGCGTCTGAAATCTCTCGTACTTATTGATGCTCAAGAAACCCAGTCTTCCAAGCCCGGCACTTTGCAATTCCTCACATGCTGTTAAGCGAGCATGTCGAGGTGGTTTCCATAATTTTGAAGGGAATTTAGATACAGCTTCTCCTCCCGTTCACCCTCAGCCAGCTTCCTCATTTTTCCCAATACCAAATCCTCATTCTTCAAATATTTGCTACCAACTGCGAGTTAGAGATCGCCGAATAACAAAGTAAGGTGTAGCATAATTCTTTATAGTTTCCGCAGATTTCTGTCAAGCGCCGGCTGTCCTTCATATTATTTTATTGTGGGTTTTGGGGTGAATCACCTAAATAAAACCGTTACCCGAGGGTCAATCTTGTTTGCGTAATAGTTACTCGTTTGCGTAAATTTACTCCTTCAAATTTTTGAAGAATTTTGTTTTAATTTCAAATATAATTTTATATGCTAATATGTAAATAATAAGTTGCCTAATAACCCTACATTTCTGTTGAGTGAACTTATGTTTGATTGTAATAAGGGCAGTATCCATCATATAGGATAGTATAGTAGTAATGGAGGAGGTATTCTACTATATATAAATATGTATTTTAAAAATTGCCTTACTGTCGCTTCAAAAGAACCAAGACAATGTTAGAGAGATTTTTATTTCTTGTTGTGATACTCTCAAGTAATCAACCCGATAAAACGTCTAATCAGGTAGGTATATTGTTTAATTAGTTTCAAACCTCTCTCCAACATTATCTATCTTATTGCATCATTTCTACGTTTCATTACCTTCGAATGAGGTGGACTGTTTCAACATAATGCCTTTATTTACGTGTCATGCCACAATATTTTATAACGATGTTTACTGGCTCTCAACCTCAATGTTTCTCTTCTTCTGAGAGTGTTATCTAATCTGAGCGATCATGCCATACTGATAAGGTTCGGGTAGAGGCTAAGGCCCACCTATAAAGAGCCTCCAACTGCGGACGCCGGTATTGCACTTCACCAGCAAGTCAACAACGCAACTATGGAGTACTCATTCTACGGAGCTGTTATGTTTTCAGTAGCTGTTGCTTCTTCAACTTATATGCTGCTTTTCCAGATTCTTACAGTAAGCAACATTATCATTCGATCTAACTAAACCAATATCCTTCGCTGAGTTGTTTTTTATTTATTTATTATTATCATTATATATATATATATATATATATATATATATATATATATATATATATATATACCTTTTTTCTTCCTAAAAACATGCAATCTGCACTTCGATGCAAAAAGATTCATTACTGATTCGATATGTTGATCTGTTAGTATGGACTTAATTCTAACCAACTCAGCATTACCGGAATGCAAAGTATTCACGTTTGCATAATCGTTATATAGAAGTATCCCAAATAAGTATATAATTAGTATAAGTAGATACATATAAGTATCCCATATAAGTTAACAAGTTTAAAATTGCTAGACCTAAAAATTCTAATCGCGATGTTTTCACGTTTCAGGAAAGCATGGTGGATTAAAGAAAAGCCAACTCCCTCAAATAAGGATGCGGATGGAATTTAATCGGTCGGATATATTACGTGAGTATTCATATTTTATTATTCTCAATAGTAGATAGCTTATTTTACTGATATCTTATGGAGGTTTGTTTTTCTTTTTTGGGGCGTCCCTCAGAAGCTAGGTCTTACAGGCAAGGCTTCTTATTTTAAGGGACGCCCTATTGGAATTAATCCAGGGGGTAGGGGACTACCCAAGGATGTGAAAAAAAGTTCCAGCCATGCAGCACGATCGTATGAGCAAATTTTCGTAAATTATCATATTGTGAAATGTTAAATTGTTTTGAAATTAGAGCTTTTTGAGTGCAAAGAAATTGCTAACTACTGATTTTATGGCCAAAAACGTATTCTAAATAACAATCTGCAATTCAAAAAAAAGATTTTGGAGTTTTAGTTTTTTTTTTTTTTTTTTTTTTTTACAATTTTTATCAACTATACTCATCCGATTTTCATGATTCATTTTTGGTTCAACTTTGAAGTTGGTCTAGATTTGGAATATGTAACAGAAGTTTTAAATTTTATGATTAAAGGGGATAAATGGAGGTAAATCGTGATATTTTTATTATATTCATCAGACTTTTCTGGACTGTTTTTATTGTTTGTTCGATCCAAATTTTAGGCAGTTATGCTACCTCGAAAGTTCAAAATTTACCGTCGGTGAAGGGGTAAAATGGTGATCATGGTGATCATTGAATAACATCATTTAAATCCCCTGATGTAAATCCCATCCTGATTGATGTTAATTTCATCAAAACCGTTGGCGTCGTTCATGAGAAAACGTTTGAAAACCTATTTTAGCGCATTTTCAAAGAAAAAATGGTACCTATATTTAGATGGCTTCAAAATTTTAAATGTGGAGGCGAGGGGCGGGGACCCCCTACACAATCCTAGATTTTAACGTCGTAGACATATATATATATATATATATATATATAGTGTATTTCCAGACGATAACTCCCTTTAAAAACGGCGGAAATTTTTCGTTCCAACGTAGAAAAATCGGTCATGGCAAAAGACAGGTCGAGTTCGTTCAGAACTTCAAGTTCAAATTTATAATTTAGTGGCCCATAAAATGCTAAAAAATCTGTTTGTTGACAATTGGGCATGTGGGGTGTCACAGTCGTATTTTTCAGCGTTGAGTCGATTGCGACCACTCCCAAATCTCTAAGATTGATATATAAGTGAGAAAAATTGATTTTTAGGTGAAAAATACCCACAATTGACTAAAATTCTGTAGTTATCGAGTTGTGCTGCGTGTCCTGGAATTTCGTCTGCAACATCTTCACACGGCTGTCCTCTCAGTTTTATTCAGAAAATGGTTGACCTCAATGATCAAAATTTAAGTGCCTAATTTAATTTTATCCACAACTTTTTTTGGAATTCGCTCTATAAGCCATGCTGCATGACTGGTTGCTTTTTCAATCTCTTTTGATTTATGTGATCCCTTAATTATGAAGTTGATATACCTACAATTTTTTTCCAACTTCACTCCGCTTTTGAACATACGCAACTTCTAAATTAGGTATTTGCTTATGCCATTCCAACTGCTCTGAATCCTTTTCACCAGCACTTAGGTACTTACTAGAAACTCATAGATAGACCTACCCGATACACATTTATATATTTTTCCGATTCACATAAAAACAGTTAAAGCAGACTGATTGAGTCCATTTCATGAATTGAGAAAGTTTTAGGAACATTTTTCTCATGATATCATGTTCCTTCTACTCTTTGGATTGTTGAGGAATGAAAAATTATCGCCGCATGTTTGCCACGGATGAAGTTTACCTGGTACTGGGCGTCCAGGGCCAAAATCCGAGTAAAACAGAGGAAAGGTGTGACTGCCCAGTTCCCAACTAGCGCAAAAATGTGCAACGTTCGGTGATTCAGCCTTCCCAATCAATTGGGCGAGGATATATTCCCAGTCGCGGCAGCTCGAGAACGCAAAAAGTAGCGGCGTTCAACCCGATTCCGAGTGAAAGGTAGACGAGCTCTCTCGGAAATGACGGGGACGTACTGTCCCATGTTATACCTCTTCAGCCGTTTATCCACGGTTTGTGATCTAGATACTAATAAACACAACCAAAACAATTCAGCAGTTCGTTGCTAAATCCTATAGTACCACACTTTACCTAATCCATAAGAATCATACAATATATTGATAGATTTTGTAATACTGATTTTATTCAGAAAGTAGTTTCTGTCGGTATAGACCAACCTTCTTATTTATTCATTGAGATTTGAACAAACTAAAACCATTTGTTGACTTCATTATGACATCATATTGATATTTGTTTTTTGATTTCCAGATGACCCATTGGACTTCTTCACGGCAAACCACAAACGTTCGGATCACGCTTCAGCATAAATGAGATCGGAGTATGATTACACGAGAAAATGAATGAAGGAGGCGATTTGAAGCTCTACCAACGAAACACGGTTACTGAACCAGAGGCTGCCCTACCCCTCGCTTAAGATTAGCTCCTTGAACGACGCACCAGGTAAATTTAAAACATGGTTGTTTATAATGTTGCTCTATATTTCAACGGGCTTCCCCTTCCATTCCGTTTTAGTCCATCTTGAGATTTGTTTAAGGCATTTAATTTTAATTTAATTTTAATTAATTTTAACATTTAACAAACAAAAACGAGCAACAAGCAAAAAACAAACAAACCATTCACCACAGACGGCATTTGCGTATTTTGGGCCTTTAATTTGCGATTTTTAAAGAAAATGTGTGCTGAAAGAAAAATTCTGGGTAACATGTCAGACAGACTTTTAAAATAATCAGTCATGATCTTGTAGCCCCAACCGTTTCACCTCACCCAGGAAATAGCGCGTGGTTGAGTCATTACCACGGTCTCGGACCAATCGAACAAAAGTGTTCGTCATTTCGAATTGAACTTCAGGAAGATACGCCTTATTCCGAAACTCGACTAACTTACCCATATTCCTCAAAACGAATAGAACGTTGACTAAGCATTCGAACTATTCATTAACTTGAGCTTCCGATTAATTCAATTATAACTCTAGGGGTTGTAGTTGTTTTCAAGATCAACGACCGAGCGATTTTGTCTTGTCACGAATTATGATTTTATAATAATACGTAAAGGCTTCCACCTGAATCTCTATTGACAGTAGGAAATTACGAATTTTAAGGCACATAACTCGCACAATATCTGTAGCTACCAACCACCTTAACCTATGACCTTGTTGCAATTAGTGGGTGGGTGAATGTAATCGACTTAACTGATTAATGCTTCTAAAACCAGCAAAATATTAACAGGAAAACTCTTTGATTTATCTAGGTTTGAATTGGGCATCTTCGAGTTGAGATGACATCCAAGCGATACGTCGTTTCAGGGTACCTATTCCCGAAGAAGAAACTGGAGGAACTTGAAAGTCTACGAAGAGTATATTCTAGAAAACGCGACAGATGAGAACTTAATAATACTATACTCAAGAGTGTGTACATGGTAGGTTTCGATGTTAATAGTTCGTAAAACTGATGACATTTTCGAATCCTTCTGTATAAATAAAAACTTAGTATAATATTTACTTCTGAGATCCTATTTTATTCCCAAATAACTTTCTATTACAGAAAAAACATCGAATGAAATTGAATCAGAACAGCAGCAGCATAAAACTCATCATATTAACTGATGGTTTAGATACTCTACTGTTCTCATACTGTTGTTTTAAGCACATTCCTCAAAAACAAATGGCTTGATGTGTATTGCACATGCGTTGTCAGATTGAAGTTATTCAAGTGTTTTGGTCGCGGAGAAGTAGCGTGGAGGGCTATAACAAAGAGATTCACTTCAACAAATAGGAACAATGTTCTTAGCATTTTAAACAAACCAGTTTTTCATAAAATGGGTTACTGCGATTATTTCTTTTATAAATTATCAGATACTGTAACATTTTTAACGTCGTTTCCGCGATGATCTGGTGTGTGAGTTGAAATAGTGATGTCAGCCAGGTGGGTGTAAATATTGACGCATAGCGCATACACAAGGGATTGGTCGGGGTTATCTCGCCATTCCGCAGATACGACCACTCAAGCTGTATCGTGACTTTATCGAGCCAATAGAAGTCCGACCCGCACTTGACCGCGCTATATAATGGACGTGGTCAGAACTCAACATAAAGGGAATATTGAGAACGCTTGATCATAAAACCCCTTGATTGTCATAATTAAATTGTTCTTGGTGATTAGCAATGGAACTTGTGAATTGATGGGTTTGCATTGACTATTTACCTACTGACTGTCCCAATTTAGAGGTTATTAGAGCTGATTTAGGTATAGTCGTGCTCGACTTGTAATATATATTTATAGTTTTTACCAATAAACTAGGTGAAGGACGCCGACCTAGGAGTTGCGAATTCCAGTTCAGAGCGGGTGACCACGTTTGAGGTCACGCCATTTCGGGAGGAGATTTCCTCCCTTGCGATGTTGGCTGTAAAAGATCCAGCTCCTCGATCAGCGATACCATTCTTATTCAAAATTTTGACTTGATCATTTCTACTAGTAACTTCTACTATTCACTCTACTTCGACGAGGCGCAAGTACAGGATCTAGAGGTTTCTTCCTATCCTCCAGCTCAAGTTCTTCCAAGGTGAAATTCAGTATCATATCCTTACATCATCCAAATTAAGATAGGGTTTTATCTCACAAAGATCTGGAGAAACACAATAAGTAAATTCACTCAGCTGGACTCATTTAGCTTCATTAAAAATCTATCTACGACAGGCATGTTTATGAAGGATCGGCCCTGCAAAACAATATATTGTAGACTTCGTTCGGCAGAATGATACCACCCAGGCACTCTCAATATAGAAATCAAGTTTCAGCAAAACAATTGGCAAACAGCTGGAGTGGTAAGACAAACTTCAACGCAGCAATATCACTGTGGACATAGGTAGGTGTCCCTCCGGGAAAAATCGGACTAGACCAGGCCAAGCCCGACTCCTGGCAACTCAGCCTTCGTCCCTCCCCAACCTCTTTCCAGCCATTTTAGCTCCGCCCATAAGACTCATGATTATCTTGTTGACCTATACATCAAATTATATTAGTGTGATCATAATCAGTGCAATTTACCATTGAACATGTCTATCAGTTACTAATGCAAAAGTTACTTCTCAAACAACCATCACAATTTTCTTTTCCATCCAACCAAAAATGATGTAATTTTAAATGGAGCCTCCATTTTCTGGAGGTCACAATTCGATGAAAAGTTGTTGATTTATCACTCTAAAAAGTGATCGTGTTCACTCACGCAATAAAATCTCCCTCTAATTATCTTCAAAACAATAACTACTGTTTAAGCGCTTGGCTCCGAATCAAAATTAAGCAACCTGGGTCAAAAAGTGATAATAATAATGTATTAATTTTGTCTGCGTCACATTAATAGTTTCCGGATACATTTTGACATGAACAATCCCATGGAGTGCCTGATACGTTCATACTCAAGTTACACTCAACTGCTTTTTGTTAGGTATAATTTCTCAGAGTTTTGCAAGTTCGTAAAATTGGTAAGCGAAAAATTATTTCCAATCAGTATTCATTCAACTAAATGAAAAGTGCATTCAATTACTTTCATGGCCCATTCGATAAATCAGTAAGATCATACGATTTCCAATAAATTTATTTGGAAACATATTTTTACATATTTTTCGTTATTCGTGACTATGTTTTCCACTGTGGTGTGTTTGAAACAAAAAGAAAGCAATGACATTTTATTCTTAGATTATTGCTTAATATTAGTTGTAATTAAATTTCCCGGTATTTCAGTAATTTGTGGTTATCAGCATAAATTTGCTGTAAGTTAGTCCTAGTTTTTCAAACGTTATTGACTGAGTGGTTCTAGTTTTACTTCCTTCATTGAAAGCTCATCGTGAGATGTGTTCGCGGACTCTGCTGAACTTTCTGACTCAGTGTCTGTGTTGAAAGATTCTCGCCGTCCTTCAAAGTCTCTCATGACCACACCTTCTGAAGATTGTTGACTCTATAACAAGGGGAAGAAATTATGCGTGAATAGGCTTCTTTGAAACTCCCTTTGCTTCACAAATACATGAACTTTAAGAATTTTCCATCTTAATTGCATATTTATCAAGAAATGTACAAAATTAATGTATAAAAAATAACTATTTATTTATGAAAACAAGTTAATCAAATATCACGAACTTGTATGCGAGGTTTAAGTTACTCTTAACACCTAGTAATAGTTGGTTTACATTATAAGATTCATAGCTTCAAGAAAAAAACTAATTTAAAAACGTCCCAATCATGCAGCATGAATTAAATTAAAATTCATATTGAATTATTTTGACATTTGATTACAACGAAATCGTTAACCATTAATTTTATAGCAAAAAGCTTGCCTTGAATGGTAATTTGCTGTTCTAACAATGATTTGGAATTTTTAGCATTCTTTGCAGTTTTATCCATTTTTTAGAACATACCTATTAATGAAATTCAAAAAAATTTTCAGCATAATTTTGTGCATACATTTTTTAATGTTCTAGTCCTTAGTAGATAAACTTTTTTGAGTAATATGCTTTTTTGATAATACTAACTTGATAATTTTTAGCAGTTTTTAGTAATTTAGACAGCACTTTTTATCCACTTTTTTGTCCAATTTATTGTGCTCATAAAAATCTTTCTCGAATAGAATCATCCTTTCTTTCTAAATGGTAGATTTTTTGGAGAAGATTTGGATTTTTTATCTCAGTTTCGCACATACCCTACATATGAATGTATCTAAACGGATTTCCATAAGTTAACATGTTGGTAAGTATTGTATGCATTAATATTCGGCCCTATGGATGGATTTTATATAATTTGGTGAGAGTTAAAATAAAAGAAGAAACAAAAGCATCATGACTTCTCGGAATTACCCTTCCCCCATTAACCCCATCGACCGACAGTAAATTTCCATCATAAAAATTCCTGCGTGAAATTTGAAACTCCTGGCCTATTTTCAAAACTAGACCGAAAAAAAATAATCACGAAAATCGTACAAAACTTGTTAATACACCATGATTTATCAGTATTTCCCTCTCCATACTCCCCCTCCCATGACGAAATTTGGACATCCTGACATACGTTCCGAAAGCATATCGAATTCGTAATGGAACAAAATAAGAATCACAAAAATCGGTCGAGATTCGTAGCTTGGGCAGCGCTTGAAAGAATCGGTAATTTTCTCTTCCACACCCCTCCCCCTCGACAGTGAATACGAAATTCCCAAGGTTTGTTGCACAACTAGACTAAAATTGGGATTAAACCAAATAAGCATCACGAAAATCGGTTGAGAATGATTGCCTAGATGGCCTCCTACAATTTTTTTTTTTTTTTTTTTTTCCCCCACAGATTTGGTCTTAATGGTTTGAAACGGATTCCTCCCTCCCCCCCTCATCAATTCCAATATAAGAAGCCTTCCATCCTATATAAGAAGCCTTGCCTATAAGTCCTAGCTTCAGAGGGACGTCCTAAGTCTGAATAAAATAATAAATTTAAAAAACACAGAACACTGCTTGGTCTAGCTGGACAACATGAACTTTTATTTTCCTATGACCTACAACGTTTCTTCCCATAAATACGAGTAACTACTTCCTCCAGTGATCATGAATGGTGCTGAAATTTCTGCAGAACTTTCGATCAATTCCAATCGGAAAAACAAAGCGTTTGAAATTTCCTCTTAATGACACGTATTGTATAAAAGTTATAAAATAAATCATGAAATCCCTGAATGACATTTGATTGCCTCCCGACAAATTACGCTCTCGGGCTCACTCACCCTCTGAAGAAAAAAAATTCCCAGAAGGAAAAAAAGCGGAAAATAAAAAATTGAGAGAAATTTCATCTTAATTGCCAATTAACTGGAATTCTTTGGATGGGGATATAGCGCTACATCTCACTTTTCCAAATTAATGAAGGCACCTCCGCTCCCAAAATCTCGAGATAACAATCAATTAGCAATAGAAGCTGCCTCGGGCCCTTTTCCCCCCCTTGATGATGATGATGGCTTTCGCAAAGATAGGGGAACCCAACCAAAGCGATGTGGAATTTTCCACATGTTGAACCTTCGTTCTTCACAGTTTCCAAATCATTTTTGAGCCTTGATTGTATCAATTAATTTTCGCTTGGTATTTTTCTACCTTGATTACTAGATGTGCCACTCCCGTTGGTTTACTTTCTAAAAATAATAATTGTCGGGAGGCGAAAATGGATGGTGAGTCACCCGTCTGCAGAGCATCATTGTGATTGTAGCTGTTTAGTAACGTTTCTTTATTTGGACAGTTCAAATTATAAATCGACTTTACAAAAAAAAAGGCCTTTCTGTCCTCAGTGTGTTTATATTATCTCCTACGTTTCTCCGCAGGAACTGGGGCTTCTTCAGGAAGACTAAATTCGAAATATCAAATTCAAAACATTGTTCAAGTAGGTAACAATATTTTTCCTGCCCATTTTATGACGAAGAAAGAAGAGAATTCAGCTCAGATGGAATAAACTTGGCACAATATGTACGAGAGGAATTCGGGTATAAACCTCTAGTCCCCCAACAGTGGTACGATGTTAACCATGCAGTACCATATATTTTAAAACTAGAACAATTACTATACACATTAACACTAACTGGTTATGTGTTACTTATTTTTTAACGCAACCAATAAATTGAAAGGAAAAAAAATTTATTTTTCCATATGTTTTACCTAGTTAACTGGTGACGGTAATTATAAATTTAGAGTCCCTCAATCAAATATGAGTAAATTTTCCTCAAGTTTTAAGTGTATTTTCTGAAGTTAATTGAATTTGAATTTTTCATCTTAACAATTTCTAGAAATATTCTTTTTTGCAAATTAGATTCTCTTCCTACAATTTTGAAATTTTTGAAGTCCAGTATTGTATCTTCTTGTCGTAGATCCGATTCATGTTTTGAAAAACGACTCCGAACGGACTGAGACGTTTCCCCCACACGCTTTTCCACATCCATCACTACCACAAGGGATCTGGTAGACAAAGTCTGAACATTGTAAAGTAGCTGTTAAGATCACTCGTAGTTATAATTAGTATACTTAATTATTTCATGTTCCATTTCAAATAATATGAAAAAAACCGTTTAATAATCAAATTCCCGGCTCCTCATGTAATAAGTTTTTTTGAGGGTCGTGACAGCAAACTTGTTTTGTGATAAGTGTAGCGATTAGGAACTCCCTTTCTCTGTGTTCCAAGGCGTTATAAAAGTACTGAGAATATCGCATTTTCTGAAACATTACCGCAACTCTGTCTCTGAAGTGCTCGTTGCATACCTTCACATTCGCAATTTATAATATGTGACAATATAGTAGTAGTACTACCTACATATCTGCAATACCTAAATGAGATAACAATAATATCCAAGCTGACCTACAAAGCGACAAACTCAACCTTTTTTTATGTTAAATCAGAAGAAATTGATTATGCGCTCTGATACGCCACGCCTAATACCTAAAATCTCGTGCCACCAACCCTATGCTCCCCATTACCAGATAATAATTGAAAACAAGCATCATCACCACGAGAGTAAAGAATCGATTTTCCGCGAATGGGGACATTTTCCTAGTCGTAGCTTCCGAGATAATACTTTCGGAAATTATTTTACGTCGAAGCACAACGTCACGCAATAATATCATTAATCAGTCATTTCAACGTAGTTATCCAAAATGTTGCATAGGAAAATCAAAAATGCGGAAAACTATTACAGAAAGGATTCCTTTCCGAATAGACGATTCGTTTGCAAAGATCAGTGACATAGGTCAATCAAAAATGTAGATAGTTCAAAGTGTAGGACATTAGATTAGGTAAGTGGGTACCTTCTTTATGACCGATATTATTCCAATATGCTCTAGTTAATTTATGCAGTCAATATTAATTTTTTTTTTAAAGTAACATTTAGTAATTAGCTAGCTGGTAGAGCTGTATCTTTATGTTGCCTGGAAGAAAATTCTGTTCGGTGAGCTTATACCGTCAGGCAAGTGCGGGCCCTTCCAAGCGAACGGGAGGATAGTGGATGCGGGTCGATTGTTTGATGAGGGTCAATATTTTGGCAATTAGCGAGCTTCTTCGTTGATTAGTATTAGAACCGGTAATTGCTGCGTGACCCATTTTCGTCCTTGTGGCTTCCGCGAAACCACTTCCTGAAATTATTTTACGTCGGAACACACCAACCTCATACTACAATATCATAAGGTGAGTCATTGTAATCTAATTACTAAAACATACCTATTTATTCTCAGTACTTTCTTTCCCTTAGCAACTGAAGCTGAAAAGTAATTTATATACATTTATCAAAAAGGTGAATTTAGGATCACATATAGGTACAAGGTCCCTCCGAGCCCGCCCACCCCACCTAACTCTGTTACCTAGTATCCTTGTGTTTTTTAAAGAAATTTCTAATTGTAACCTCCCTCTATTGTTATCAAGAATTCGAATATGATATTTTTGCAAAAATGCACAATGTATACCAATCTTGCTTTTTCAAATAAGAACCCTCATGTTTTAATTGCAGTTTGGGTTCTACGTGAAATTTCTTAAAAAATGATCCATCACTCGAATTTAGAGTTACAAACTACGAGCATAATGTTTGCGAAATGCAAAACATCATGAGAGATTATTCAGATGCCAGGATTGGCACATGATGTAAAAGTATTGATCACAACATTGATTGATATTCGCCATACCAACTTGGAAAAACACCGAAAAAACAACCAGAGCTGCATATTTTCGCATCTATCCACTCAACAGCAAAAAGTACTGTAACATTTCGTTGATTCGGAACTTTTCCAAACAGTAGTTTGTTCATTTAAATTTCAATAAATGAACATTACTATATAGAATTAAGCGTGAAGAAAAAAAACCAAAATTTTGCATCACATGTAGCAATTAAATTCTCACAAAAACTCGATATTTTACGATCCCAAAGTTCAAGTAACGAGTTATTTTTCTATGAAGTGTATACCAAATTTTGAATGAAAATAAATAAATAAGATAAATTTTAAACATAAGAACTCCCTATCGAATCTTCGACTGCATCAATGCCTAAACCAATCAACCAAGAATATACACTTTTTTATACTTATTTCAACTTTCAAGATGATCTTGCTTCATGTAACTTTGGCAATTTCTTGTGTACAACATACATTATACAGAGTGTCTCCGAATCAGGTGTCACACAAAGAAGAAATCGATTGTACAACTAATTTGCAACGAAAAGTTCTTCGTAGTGATTTTCTTTAAAACGCTTAGTTTTCGAGTAATTCAGTAATTAAGATTTTTTTCGTGTTTTATATCTTATATCACTAAATAACCATAACTCCCTCAAATGACAGTGAAAAATAAAAAATTATTACACCGTTGAAAAGGACGTTAAATTTCTTACCACACTTATACCACTTCAAAATATCGTAAGCAGGTTTAATGGGAGAGAAATCCAGCTGAAAGTTGAAATTTGACAAATCCAGAGAAATCTCAACATTTGGAGCGCTATATATAGCTCAACAGTCTTCTAGGTATTGGATTTTACTCTCAAAGATGGGAAAAACTGCGCCAAAATTTCACCTTTCCAATGGTGTAGTCAATTTTACGTTCACTTGGCTTTTAAGGGGAGAAAATTGTGTTTTAATGTTGAAAAACAAAGTTTTTTCAATGAAATCGAGGGGTTTTCGAAAAATTACCTTCTATGAAATTACGAGTTTGGGGTCGGTTTCTACCTTTTTTTTTTTTTTTTTTTTTTTTTTTTTTTTTTTTTTTTTTTTTTTTTTTTTAAACGCTGAATGGAATGGTAACACTTGCCCTGTTATAACCAAATTTTAAACATAACTAGTTTCATCCCTAAAAACGCATAAAATATATGTATGTATGTATGAACTCACATTTGACAGTTAATGTGTTGAACTTGATTACAACGGAGTTTGGGACACATGCAAGTGTTACATACGATTCAGCGTAAAAAATACGTAGAAACCGACCCCAAACTCGTATTTTCATACAAGGTCATTTTTCAAGAAAACCCTCGATTTTATTGAAAAAACGATGTTTCTCAACATGTTTTCTCCCCTAATTGACATAGTAAAACTGACCAAACCGTTGGAAAGGTGAGTCGGCGCAGTTTTTCCAGGCTCCGGAGGTAAAATTTGACGCGCTATAGCGCTCCGAATTGGACCGATTTCTTAAGATTTGTCGAATTTCAACTTTCAGTCGGATTTCTCTCCCATGAAACCTGCTTACAAAATGTCGAATTAGTATCAGGGTGGTAGGAAATTAAACGATATTTCCAACGGTGTACTCATTCTTTAATTTTCACTGTCATTTAAGGGAGTTATGGTTATTTTAGTGATATAAGGTTGAAAACTCGAAATGATCTTAAATATTGAATTTCTCGAATTCTAAGCGCTTAAAAAAAATCGCTAGGAGGTACTTTTTGTTGCAAATTAACTGTATAATCGATTCCTTCTTTGTGTGACACCTGTTTCGGAGACATCTTTTATGGGGGCTTTTAAGGAAAATAGTTTTTTTTTAAATGATAATGAATGGTTAACGATATTTCCTGAGGACTGAAACAGAGTGGAATAAGAATGCGATTAAGGCTGTACTAAAATTCAAAACATGCACATGCTTTGCCATTATGATTACAAAGCATTGTTAGTTAGTAACTTGGCGCTATAAATTTGCTTTCCTTGACACTACAGAGGCTTAGGGATCATGAGATGTTGTGATAAAATGAGAGCATTCCAAAAAGTTGTGAATTATTATCGTGGAACGATAACTAAGGGAGTTACACTTCCCTAGCAACGGAATGGTTGTACGTGGAAATCAATAGAAAACTCCGCGCTTCATTCATGTCATGTTTTCCTGTCGTTTTCGGAGCGTGAACCCATGGCTAAAGCATGTGCATGCTAATAGCCGTGTAAACAATCGACAGAAATACAGAGAAACGTAAGTACATACCTCTGAAAACATAGGATTGTCAAAACCAAGTTTACTCTCTTTTGATTTCTTAGACACCCCAAGATTTCTCGCTTTAGCCTCCTCGCTGATTTCAACAACGCCACTGCTGTTTTCAAACCTGGCAAATCCCCATGCCTCACTTGAAGCTCCTCTCCAAAGTGAGGTTAATCTGTCCCAGTCTAATGATCTTGTAAGTCTGGAAATGAATCACAACAATGACTGGCAAATTTTTCATCGTGACAACAATCACGCTGTAAATTATTATACAAAGGTTTATCGTTTCTGTACTAGAAAGGCTTTCTACACAGATCAATGGTATTTTATTATTAAGTAACCCCCGTCTGAGGTAAACTACGAGTATCTAAACACTACGCATTGGACCTCGCAAAAGGGTTCGCCACTTCACAGCGCCAGGACCCGGGACCCAAGCTCACTATGCTGGTTAGAATGAATGGTTCATTATGTTATAATTATACTTTACTACATCCATAATAAACCTTTGTGTAATAATTTGCAGCATTTTTAGAAATAGGTAAAGTAGGTAATAGGCCCGATCGTTTGATTCAACTTGCTATTCGATGGATATTTTGCAGTAGTAGTTTCGTGTCTTACGAATTCTTTGTAGTAAACGAATGTCCAAATGTATAAAGTAATATGAACTGTACAGTAAGACGTCTTTGCAGGAGCTTTTAGTACCATGTAAAATAATAAATAAAAAAAGTGGGAAATACTTATAAATATTTGAAATTATGATATTTGCACTCACCGTTTTTTTTCATAAGCACAAAAGATCATTCCAAATCCAAGAAGAGAAAATAATAGTGCTAGTAAAAATCTATTCACAACATTTCTTGTTTCAATTTTGTTTATCCTTAGTCCGCTAAAACTGATCGCCGTCAAAGACTCGCCCCTCACAAGTCCTTCTGTAATTAAACATAATAATGCTTATTTCCATCACTGTAATAATCTATAATTTATGTTCGAATAAAAAATAAAAGCCTCACTGCTGGTTAGGTGTTGATGAATTTGTTTGGCTATCTCATTGATATTATCACCAATATATTCATATTTATCAACGACAACAATTTGAACAAATCCATTCACTTTGCTTGTGTGGGTGATTATTTCGCCGGACTTCAATAACGCCTCAGTTTCAGAGCGTATATCTCGAGTAGAGCCAGCTTTGTATAGAAGATATGCGCCTGGAACCCATGTTGACTTGGGTGAATAAGGACAATCAATTTTATTTCCATGATTAAGAGCAATAAATATTGAAAGTTCATATGTATAAAGAATCGTAAGGGAGACGTCGATATCGTGATTCGGATGGTATGAGCTCGTTTGCTCAACAGTTCGTTTATTTTAGTTTCTCGACAAAAGATGTTTTTTTGCGAAGGTGGTAATTTTGAAGCGGCTTTTTAATGTTATGCGTAGCTTTGTATCCAAACACGTGTTGTTCCTTTTAAATTTGGTACACTACAATTAGATTTAGTTCTTGGAGATAGGTAACCCAATTAATTTAGATACTAGAGAACTGTGCTTGAATGTTATTATGAAATACCTAGGTAATACATTTTTGTAATAATATGAAGATCTTTTTACTCGAATGACCACGCTTGCATTATTGAAACTGTTGCGGGGGAGCTTCACCGTCGCACAGTGGGGTAAATTACCCGTGGTCGAAACACCCAAACTAAATATTTTGGTTTAAAACACGCTCGTTTGTGACTGAAATGGTAATAAATGACTCATTTAATAAGAATAATGGCGATCTGGGACATACTTCGAGGGATAACGATGATTTTCTGATGTATACTATATTTACAAATATAACGTTTGAGGCGATCATAGGACTCGATTTCGCAATGTTGGACTAAATTCCATTGGAACTACATATAACACGAGATAATTCCAATATTGGCATTATATCAGCTGATATTTACAAGGCAATTTTTATGTATTTCAGTAACACTATCTAGCGATCTTTGATGGAATTTAGAGCTTGATCGGATAATGAGATCGCGCTTGAAATTTGAAGGTGTTTTTCAATGTTCGAGCGCTTGAAGGAAAACGAACCGTTTAACGTACGTGCGGATGGATTTAATCGATTATTTGGGATCATATTTACAATTGAAAAAAAAATCATTACTGTTGCCTTGAAAGTTTTTGAGATCTCGATTTTTGAATTTTTAGCCCTTTAATGCTACCTTTTAGGGTTGACACAAATTGATGCCAAGCTTCTTGGACCATCTAGACCCCAAATGCGATTTTTAACGCAAGTTTCAAGCCGCGGACGGCGTTTTTTTTCGATTTTTGGATTCTACACATCTTGAAACGTAAACCAAAAAATTTTTAAAATGTTTTTCTTCTTGGTCGATCACAAAGTTTCATTATTGAAAATAATAAGCCAAAAATAATAATTCAAAAGAAATGAAGATTAGTTATAGAAGGTAGGAAAACAGAAGAAATTCAAGCGAGAAATTTAAATAAGACCAATTTTCTCAGATTCGCTTGAAAATGTTAAATCATAATCAGATAGAGTCAGATTCGGCTCCTCGATTGTTTCTTCATTTATTCTTTCTTTTTTTTCAATGAAATAAATTTTGGTTCGTTCACGCGCAGTCCATTTTTTTTAATTCGGTCAAAAAGTTTAATATAATTGCGAACGGCTATGTCGATCGTCCTCAATGGAACGACCGATTTTCGTCGACAATATCTACGATAATAGAAAAAGTTTATCTTGAAGTGTTGGTTGAGTAGAGAACAAAATTAGTGAGCACAGCTCCATTTTAGATATAAATATCTCATCGCATTGGCTTCTCTCTTTAATATAATGCAACAGTATGAAAATCAATTTGTGGCGAATTCGAGCAACTTTTACTTATTTTAATTATTGCCACATAGTTACTCTAACTTTCCCCCTTAAAAATCTTGACTCGATCGCGTTCGAGTCGAAACTCTCGAAACTCATCTCGTAAAAACAATGCGTGTAGTTAAAAAAAAACAGCGATATTTAAAACATCAACGTGCGTTTAAAAAAAAAACCTTGCGTAAAATTAAAAGTTATCCATTATATTACGTAACTTACTGACACTCTCCCTGATGAAGTATTTGTTGAATATTTTGCAGTCCGAAATAGTAATTAAATGTTTTTGCGCGTGTGGGCGGAAACGAGTGTACCACGACGTTGCAACTTGAAATGAGACCACTTACCTACTGAACTAGGAGGAGCCTGCTGATTGAGATCATGTTTATTCAGGTGATATACTTAAAGGGTTTAGATTAATAATTACTCTTTCTAGTGAACTTCGATGGTTTTGACCAGGAATTTGGGGCATTTTCCTCACGGTGCGACTTACTGGATGGAAACATCCCGTGGCCCGGTTAGCGGTTTCAAAGTGCTACACGCTGTGCTTAGCCGCTTCATAAATACATTTATTAAGGTGGATCACCGAAGACCAAAGAACGTGCAGAGAATAGGAAGCAGGACAGCTCATCCGCAGATGGTCGTATTCCCTTTATAGTCCTAGAAACAAAGTTACACAACAAACAGCCATGTGTGTATTCAGGGCGGGCACTGGGGGATCGACAAATCCCCCAGGTGTCAAAGAAGGGTGGTCGGGGGGCTCAGCGCTGGGGCACCATCTTTAATTCAGCCAGGAAGGATGTTCCTATGGTACCCAACGTCAAGGGGTAAAGGCCACATGCATTATACACGGTCCCGAGTTTTCCTTTTTTTATAGTGAATTCCCGGGAAACGTCCTTTCTCACTCGGGGTTAATCTCTATGGGAGCTTTATCACCTGATCATTCAAGGAGATGGAGGCTTAAAAAAATCCTTTTTTTTTCTCCTCTCCCAAACTCTTGAATCAGCTTATATAGGGATTTTCAGGTGGCTACTAATCTACTTAGTCCGTATACCCCCTTTCTGCTTTGTTTAATTAAAAACTCTTTCATCCAAAAAGTTTTCGGGCAAACCCTATAACCAACCAATTGAAATGCTAATGCTCTTTCTGATCCGGCTTAGGTCATCCAGGATTTCCTATACTGGGAACTATACTAGAAGTTGTTAAACCTGGAGATGTTTTTCAGCTTGTTTTCATTCAATTTTGTCAAAGTAATGAACCGTGTTTTCAAAAGAGGGGGATCTGTTTTAGGGATAGCGCGAGGGGTTTGTGTTTGTTTCCTTTATGATAACACAGAAGAACACGGGAGAGGAAATTGTTATTTGAGGGACGATTTCTCTCGAACTTTTCCCATCCGCCGTAAGAATATCAAAAATTAATGTAAGCAATGGCTTAACTACCGGTTAGGCAGGACGAGAAATTTCTTCATAGTGTATAACGGACCTCGGATCGGAAAGGCTAATGTTCAATGGTACGATAGAAGTACTTACCTAAGGATTTTCAATTAATGTTCCAACAGACATATCAAACATTTCTTGCTGTTAAAACGTTACTTCGAAAATTACGAGTATAACTACCCACGCAATAGACCCAAATTTTGAATTCCGCTTTAATTTAATGAAGCGACCTTAATTTTTTCACATCACCGCTTAGGCGGGGGAGTTTGATCGTTTACTCCCATAGGATCGGAACTGCCGGGGTAAACAGCAGTACTTGTAAACAAAAGTTGCTGTTCACTACCGACTGGTCAAGAATCCACCTCGTTAATTGTTTACTCCCGCTCACATGATATCGCTGCCCCTTGATAGATCCTAGTCAGTTTTACTGAGTAATGGCTACAGTTCAGGTCACGGGTCGCTCGAAACCACTCACCCTCATCCAAACATCTATGCTGTCGTTCAAGTTCTCGAAGAAGTGCAAGTGGATGTCTAATTGAAGCTGCGATCCATCGAAAATGGAGACATTCATCAACCAAGAAAAGTACTCGACAAGGGCAAAAAGTGGCTTGAAAAATGTATTAGACGGCAGCTGATTGGAGAGATTTCGACATGCAAATTCTTAAAAAAAGGTCTCTTACAAGCTGCAACCTCACTTCGAGGATGAAGGTTTAAATGAGGCAGAACGGGCAGAACAATAATCAGAGTTTCTTGGTGGTTTATATTTCGACAACTCTCACCTCGAGACGCTGGTTTTAGGTTTTATTCTTTATTTTTTGCATGTTGACCACTTCCCAAATCAGGAGGCATTTTAAACGATTTTCGAATGACATGATGCGGCCCACAAATTGTTAACCACACCTTCCCTATTTGAAGAAATTCCTAAGTATGTTAAAGTGGGAAGGAAAATTCGTAGGGCTTCACTTGAGGCAGGAGTTGAAAGCAACTATCGCACTTCTGAAGCGGAGTAAACAGCAACTCTCCCCTTCTGGTTCCTCGCTTTGCACGCAGCGAAAGGCAAATCTTACATTAAAGACAACATTTTCCCTTCTTAAATCCAAGATGCGGCGATAGAAATAAAAACTACCTTCTAAAAATAAAACGGAGGATTTTTTGTCATGCAATGGATGGCAGCACCGAATGTATTCGTGGACCAATGTCTGGCGTTCCAAAACGTAGACGTGTACGCAAAAATTATTTCCGCGAGTGAACAGTCGGTGCAAGACTTGAGACGTTCGACTACCAAGAACAAACAAAAGTGGGTGCAAAAACTTATTGAACGCTACGAAAACAACGAAATTTCGATGCTTGCTTTTGTGAAACTCATATCGGCGAAACTGCGCCCTCACTTGGAAGATGAATGAATTAGTTGTTACTGTTGATGTTGCATAAGATTTTGTTTCATATTGTGTTCTTGACGCGTGCAATGAATTCCGGTACCACATTCGTTCAAACTATCCATTTGTTTTGACTATACTAACTTTTAACTATCATCATTATTTATAATAAACGGCATTGAGAAATTTTTGAGTTTATTGACGTTTGGCGTGGTACTTGTCAACTGGCGAGGTGTCACTTGTCAACTGGTGGGGTGGCACTTGTCAACTGTTTGATTTGGGGCGGGGAGGCAGTTGTCTATAGGCCGTGTACGGCCGGGTGGCACTTGGGAAAAAAACCACGAGTAGGGAGGCAGTTGGGAACCGCCCGTACCATGCAGGGGAAGGGGTGATCAAAGAACCAGCCAGGATGAGAACTTTCCTATCTGAGAGGTTAAGAACTAATACCTACTTATTGAAGATAACTTATTCCTATTGCAATACCAAGTAAAGTTATACCGCAAATCGGGTGACAAAATCCAATTGGTGAAACCGGATGTGCACACTGCAGTTCTGGCCATTTCGATTTTTCGGAACAAATTTCTTCAGAAAGATACGAATTCCCGCATTCGCAACCTGAAGCTTCGTTGCAGGAATCTCCTGATATTTGGAAGGAATCGAGACCCCGTTGTAACAATCCCGGAAAAAATTCATAGCCGTAATTATCCATAAATGTATTCCACTCGGATTGCGTCGTAATTTCCTGCAAAAAGAAAAACAATTTAAACTGCTTACAATGGCCTCCCAGTTTTTTCTTAATTACTAATAGTTATTGGCAATTCAATCACCTGCCCCTGTATCTTCACGCGTGATACGCTGATTGGGCGTGAAGGTAATGCGATCGAAAAGGTAGACTCATCAGGAAACGTTACACTGTCATATTTACACGGTATCCTTTCAAGATGAGGAGTCGCTTTGCTCCTGAACTCAGAAGAAGATATCCAGTTTTCTGGGTCTGTCCATTTCTTGCTTTCAGTTCTTATGAACTTGAAATCTGCAAGCACAAAAGTAAGTGTTGCAATAACCTTCATCAGCACTGGGAAACAAACAATATTGTGGGTGCTATCATGTCTAAGAAGAAGCCACACAATAGGTGTTGATGACACCTTTATGGTCATTAAGAGCTAGAAAAAAAAATTAATTAATTAATTAAAACAACAATTAAATGAAAGCTTGTGTGCGAGTGCGCAACCATGGGATATTATTTTCATGAATAGGAACCTAACCGAATTCGCCTTCGTCGTAAGCCGGTTACTTACTACCTTACCTAGCTATTAAATACAGAACATAGAAACAAGTGGTTTCAACGTTCTGAGCTACTAAATCACGTTTTATTATACCTCTAGGCTTGTTTATAGTTCATTAATAACTTTTCGGGTAGCTCAGCTGCTATTATTTTCAGAGCGGTTTAGGCAGCGTAAGATTTCAGAATAAAGTGAGATCTTTCCAACGACTGGTGAACAATTTTTGTATGATGAAAAATTGCAACGGAACAGTTCCATGGCAACAATTTGGTTGTAAGCGAGAATCGTTAGAAAACTTAGTCGTCATTCCCAGTAAAGTATTTCGTGATTGTGTGCAAAAGTAAAGACATGAAAATGTCAAAAATCGAGAAAACAACTGTTCCAAGTAAGGGTTTTTTATACGACTGCTTCGGGCGCACAAAGGGACGAACGACGAATCTAGTTAGATAAAATGATTTTTTGCCCCTATCTTATTGAAAATTTTGCGCTAATTTCGAATACAACCCATGTCCTTATTCAAATGTTCCCATGCTCGGTTATTCACTAAACTCAGCTTGACAATGCTATTGATAGGCGCGTTGTAGGTAAATATCAATAATTAAGTGATCATTATTAATATATCGCAACCATGAAGACCCAAAGAGACCCGTAATGAAATAAAACTAAGCTTGCTGTGTTTATCTGTTTAGTATACCTACTGTCACCAGCTTGAGCAATAGGGTGGTAAGACGGGTAGGTAGGTACTGCTCTGTGATACCTATGGTAGTGATTAGCACTAAACAGCTAATTTTTGAAATTCCAACCAGCTAATTTCCATTAGTTGGAATCTCGAACGTACAAGAGTGGACCGAAGAGTAGGTACCTACTGTAGGTAAGTTAATCTTTCATCCTAGATTTTTTCGTTTATTGAACGGACATTTACCTATTGAAACTCGTCCTCTCGTCACTCCTTTTATCGTTGGTAAATTCGTCCCCAATCTGTTGTTGACTCAGTTCCTAACGTAAATTCTCATCCCCGTTGAGTGGTCCGGATATTCACATCGCCACATCTCAATAATGGGAAAACTGTTCACAGACCTTCACCTTCAAACACACCACATAATATAATGTGTTGGGCATTTCCTTCTTCACTAGGCACTTCTTCACTTTCACGGAAATTTTGGGATTTTGCAGTAACTACAAGCGTATGAATTTAAAATCAAATCTAATTTCAACATTGTACAGAAATTAACAATAACAAGAAGTGACACATAGGTAGGTAGTACCTAACTACTACTCAATTTATTGGAGAAGCAAGAAAGCAGCACACTTCTGTTATCAATAATTCTTCCATTTGGTTTTGTGTTTTTCTGAAACGACTACTTTGGATTAATAATGTAAATCGATGTGATGAATGATACCTCCAAAGGCCCTCACTCAAATGGTTCAAATCTATCCCGCTTGTTGCTGCCATTTTGGGAGCGATCGCAGCGCCGCCAACGGTAATTGAAATCGCCAATAAGTTGCTACATATTTATGTTGGTTCACAACACTTCTTACAATTATTTTATTTTAAGGCACATCAACTGTTTTGAAATATATTGGATGTACTATTGAACCGGAGGGTTATTATTTCACATTTAGAGTAGGATAGTACCTCTATCTCGTATTCCTGACGCCTCCTTCCTGAAAATCGACTAACTTCCTCTATTCTTCAAAAGGACTTGGAGCATCCCCAAACCACACTCGATCAACTAATTCATCTTCATTCCACGACCGAAACAGTTGTAAAGGACGAGGTAATTAAATAAAGTTGGAACCCTGAGTTTCAGAGATCACGGAGCCGTTTTTCTGCAAAAGGGAAGAGAAAAACGGAGCGGAATGGCCCTAGGGTCCTGCACCCGGACTAGAGCTCTTCTTCCTAACGTCCCAGGAAATCGGTTTAAAAGTTCCACTCTCAGAAGGGTCCTGAAGGGGTTAAAACGGGTGCAAAGGGTTTTCGAGGGGTAGGAAGGCCGTATTTACGTCAAACTTATCACAAGTTCTCACCCACGCCACTCTTCCGTTTCAGTACACTCCGCGTTGCGTTTCCGAACCCCAGTAAAACTCTCTCCTTCCCCAGTTATCCGCCGTCTTAACTTTTTTTGTTTTCTCCTTTTTCTTGAGCTCACTTTTTTCCTTTTCATCACGTTCATCCAACTAATAAAAAATCTGCAGAGTTTTAAGGAAAATAAATGTATTATAATAATCGTTCTATTTTTGGTTAGCAGCTTTTGCGAAAAATATACACTTGGAAGTATTTGTGGCTAAATTTGTGACTTTTGTAAGGTTATCTGTTGTACCTAATAAGGTAACAACACCAATTATTGGCTAATCAGCTTTCAAACTTATCATTCTAAAATCGAGGTGTCTCTGAGATTATATGAAGGGTTTTTATGATAGCAAATAATCCGGATGGCCGTGGAGTATGGAAAGAAAAATGCAAACCTGCTAAGTACATCTATTTGAGAGAGTAAAAATCCTTGTCTCGAACCAATCAAAGAACTGCAACGGCTGTTTCTTATGCTAACATCTCGTATTCGTAAGAGTTTTTCAGGGGTTTAGTTCAGTACAATCTTACTTTACCTTACAAGATTCCCAGTCAGGTCTTTTTTTTTAATTTTTTTTTAATGAAATTTTTGTTGATATGAAATGAAATTTATTTGCCAAAACAAGCAATTTACAATTAGTAGGTGTAATATAAATACAAACTATGGAAATTATTTATAATTAGTATGTACCTGTAATAGTTTTCCACTGGTTCAGTTGGCTCGAATTTTTGAAGACACCAACAATAATATTATCGGATCCTGGAGCTATTCCGCCTTTCATCTCTCTTAATAATGCCTTGCATAGTTCGTTCTCAGAGATCGGTTTAAAGAACATCAAGTTATGTTGTTTTAAATTTGCACTTCGCTTTTGGGTAGAGGTAGCTTCTCAGCATTATTTCGCCCTACACTCCCATAATACTGGTTAAATTTGTTAGCTATTGCTTTTTTTTAACCATCGATCGAGACCTCTTCATTTTGTTCTTCCAGAGAATTTCATTAATTACTTCCCACGATTTTTCAACATTTCTGCTGACCTCTTCCAATTTAGTTTTGTAGTATTCTTCTTAATGGTTACTTACTGGTCAACGTATTGTCATGCACACACAGCTAACACATTCTACCTACAAAAACCGACTGGCTTCTCCAGATATCCACTCTTCAGGAGCAGTTCAGAAACAGGTAAACAAGGTTTCTCAATCACCCACTAGAGTTGGTGGGAGTTGACACCTCTTCTGTTCCCATACCAGGAAAGTTCTTGTGCGTATTAATTTTTTCTTTAAAACGGTATTATAGGGTTTCGTTTTAGTTTCTTAGCTATTTTATCTCTAAATTTCATCGATATAATAACTCCTTGGGTAATCCATGGCTTCAGCTTCATGTATTTTTTAAGTGGTAATTTAGTTTCTTGAGCCTTACAGTGGGCTCCCTCGGGAATGTCCTGAAATTCGCAGGTTGTTTCGTACTGGAGCGAATATGAAAAAATGAACCCAGTTTTTGGTCACATCAATAATGATGTAAAACAAAATAAATTCATCCTAATCCAAATAACTAACTACATGAATCGATAGAGAAATAATTACAGCTTGCTCTCACATAAAGGAAAGGAAGATTGAAAGCCCTTGAATACCCTCACAAATAGTGCAATATTTAAATAAGGATATTCCTCAGTATATTATTTCACCATTGGTTGATCTACTTCTGTAAAGCTTGGAATGCTCCTCTTGTTATTGAGCATTCCTTTCCCTTCCCGTCATTTTATCAGATAAGCTATAATACCCTTCACTTGGTATACACTTAATTGGTTGTAGGTACCTCATGCACTTTCCTTTCTCTCGACCAAAGGGATTCAATCTCCCCTCTCCTGTGACTATATAAACTGTGCCCTTTCTAACGTATGTTCAGTTATTGTTTGTTACTGATGATGACCTAACCATCGAAATCGATCTAACATCGTAACTCTTTATTTTCGTGGAATTAGTTAAAATCGTTGTTAAAATCGATCAAAAACAAGCATTTGAACAAAAATGTTTGCTAAAATTAATACGGTGCAGCTAATGACCCTTCTAGTAGAGGTGCAGCTGAAACCATTCAAAATAAATAAATAAAATTGATACGGGATTCGAATTTTTGAGATGTTTAGACTTTCAAAAATTGAGGAAAGAATTAATATACCTTTAATTCGGTTTGGTACAATAACTGGTGTTCTGAAATCCATCGATTTCCGAAAATGATTGATTCTTAAGGAAGTTACGAATGACTGAGGAAACGATATTTCCTAAAAAATCAGATGGCACCTTAAGAAAGTTTGTAGATGACCCTTATACAATCATATCCTGGCTGACTAGTTGAATATATTTCCAAACCAATGCATGAACACCTTGGTTGTTGCTTAATTGATTTGTTGAGAACGAATTAACTTGTCAACATTTCTTATTTAACGTAAAGTATTCGAAAATTTGGATTGGTTTGGTCAGACTTTTTTGAGAATTTTGTAATACATCCCATCCATTACGATAAATTGCAGAATATAATAAACAATCAATTGTCCGCATTTCGCGTTGTTGTTTTCACGTTGTTTGAAGTAAAACTTTGAAAACAGGGTAGTTTACGAGCACACTCACAAGGTTAAAACAATCGTTTTATCAAGGGCTCCTCAGCTTCTCATCAATGTTGTTACAGCTCTTGTTGTTACAGCAGAACGATCGAACGTACGGAAAAACAACGTTTGCGAAAATGAAGGTAGTTTTGTTCTTTTCGGTTGAGCGCCTCGAGATCGTGGAGTTTCCCAGTTAACCGAAACATAGGTACTTATCGGCTTTGGATTCCCGAGGCATTCAATTTTGTTAGCGGCTTATCAAAAGATCTGTTGTCTTTCAATCTATTCGATGATTTCAATACTCGAGGCTTTCATCAGCTACTCATGAATACAGAGAGCAAATACGGGGAAGAGTGTTACAAACATCATGGCTTCCCAAAACGATTGTGTTCGGAGAAATTTGAATGTTTAAAGGGTTTACATTAATTTCACTGCTTGAATACCAACGATAACAAGTTTCTGATCGCCATGAAAATTGGATTTCACTCATTCGGTGCGAGGTTCCTCACCAATTTTCTCGCCTTTTATCTATTTATTACAGCTTAACTGGAGGATGCTTAATATAAATATTAAAAGTATGAGAGAAAGTATCTAGAAATCGAGAGTTCCTGGCAATAGGAGCATAGAGCATTACCCAAAGATAGAGCTGAAGAAATGCCTTAACATGCATTTGAAATTTGATATTTACAAATAATTGGTATCAAGATTCTTAATTTGATTGTTATCAATATAGTTCTTAATTTGAATTATAATTAAACTCACAGAAGAGACCCGGTTCCTGGGGAAAACGTTGGAGATAAATGAAATAATAAATTAAATCTACCTCAGGCAGAAACAGAATTGTCCTCGGACAGAAAGGTCTGTTCTTCGTAGAGACTTCTTTATATTGTTTTAGCAGCATTTTAGGTATGTACTTTGAAAAAGCTAATCACCTATTTACTTCAACATTCAGAACTTTTTGTACAGAAATTATGAAGAATTTTTTGTACAAAATTCTGCTGAAAAATTTACTTAAATATCATCTAAATGAACTGAAACTATAAAACCTGCAAAAAAATTATGGAAATGTTTGTTCGTATAAAAGAATATCATCCACAATTCATATGCCTTAACCTTTACAATTTATGTGCATACATAAAATGAGAAAACAAAAATTTCCCTCATATGATAATGCTGCGTAACGAACTTTTCCTTCCTCACAACGGAATGTAGGGAAGTTTAGTGTTCATGCGAGAGGTCGAAACCCTTTTTTCATCCTCTAATTCAAAATTTGCGTTTCAGAGCTTGCTGATCAATTTTGGTTCTATGACTGTCTGTCGATGCCGATTTCTCGTCACCCAAGACTATACTACAGAACTGTATCTTGACCAAATTTTTTCTGGCGGTTCTATGTACTCTGGAAAACATTTGAAAAGTATCCTAGCGTTTCGCCCTTTTAGCAATGCAAACTCGATAAACATCCGTATTCTCGTCCCCGTGACAAAACCAAAATCGTACTAACATCTTCTACCCACAGTATTACAGAATTTTTTTCAGATTTTTGGCAACACTTTAATTTCTGGAAAACCAACAGGCCCAAAATTTAGCGTTTTTTGATAATCACTCATACACTTGGCATCAAATAACTCGTAATTTTACGTAAAAAATGTGAGCTATTGTAAGAGGATTTGAGATTTCTCAACATTTTAAAAACACAAATACTATTTCAAGGCAAACTGAGGTACAATCTTTCTAATACATGATATCTTAAAATTATATTAAACCAACTATTTTCTTAATTTTACTATTATACTTTAATATTTTGTATTCATCACTTCATTATAGCGCTATTAGTAGCTACTTTAGGAATCGTTTGTAATATTATTTGAAATGATTCATCAAACACCAGAAGGGGTAGGTAAAGTACCTACTTGATCGTTTACAAAACTGATCGTGAATAATGGGAGGAGAAAAACAACAAGAAACACGTGGATCTCTAGAATGAACTTTCGATCAGAAATGAGCTCTAGAATCGACCCCACAAAGTTTAGGACACCCTGTATATTCAACGTGGTTAAGCCATTTCTAGCAATCACTTCGTACGACTAGTCATGAAGGAAAGGAACGATTATATACGATTTGGGAGAAATTCCATATGAAACTAATTTGAAAAATATGGAGACCGTCGGGAAAATTTTTAAAATTTATGAAGAACGAGATAATAAATAGAGTATCCGCATCTCCATTTAAATATTTCATTCATATTAAAGAGGAGCGAATGCGAGTGTTCATCTATGGTATATTGTGGCTATTGTATTCATGTAAAATAACACCCACTTCTATTTTACAACAGTGAAGTTGATCACGTATGTATCTGTTCAATGGGAAAATGATTATTCGAGTAGTAGCCGCACAACATTAATCTGGTTGTGACTCGGCATTCTGCCGATCAACAGCACGATTTTTCCTTTAATTTCCATTCCGGACTGGCGGTTCCCGATTGTTTTCAACACTTTGAATGGCACCACGGGCATTGGAAGCTCAGGAGTGGAACTGTTTGCGTATGATTCCAATTGGATCCGAACAATGCAATGCAGAACTCACCGCTTCAGCCACATCAGCTACCTCCTGTCTCACCGTCAAACGGTCCCCAACGGGGAGGAAAAAATTTCAACTTGCACAAAGGTTTTTTTTTTACGGGGAAAATAGCGAGAGAAATGCCGTGGATTGGAAGGGTATAACAAGTGAGAAGAAGAGTGAATGCCAGGAGTTGAGAGACAAGAAAAAAATAATAGAGGAAGCAGAAAAAAAAACGATCCATCAATAGCTCTCGGGACTTTGCTCGGTGGGGAAAAAGGACAATGGAATGTGGTCAAAACATTAATTATTGCTGACAGTGCATAAATGGGGACACGTGAAGGGGATGGGTTGGAGAGCGAGATGGTGAAGTGCCTTTTCCGCCATTAAAACGCTCATCCGCTCGGAAGAAGCGTTTATTATTGTGAAAACGCTGACGGCTTGGCGAAAAAAAAGCGGAAGATGAAAGATTTAGCTGCGATAGTTGAGTGTGTGTCCATATTTCGTTGGCGTAGAGAGCTTAAACTTTATTACTGCCTCTTTAAGGCTTCGTCTATGAAGGCTGTAAATCATAAATACTAAAACTACTTTTCATAAAAACTTCATTTTAACCTTTCCATACATGTTTCCCCCACCAGTCTCGATAAAAACTAAACAACCAAATGTAAAACATCCTAACTGTGCGTTGAGTCATGAAGAAGCTTGACGGTGTAATGTAGGGTATGAACACGTTTAAAAACGATGCAAATTATTACACAAAGGTTTATTATTTCTGTATTAGATAGCCCTTGTACGCAAATCATTTGTCTATAATAAATTGTTAAACAGCGTAAATAGTATATCATCCTGACCACTTTGCACCTCGCAAAAAGGTTCAAAGCTCTACAGCTCCAGGACACAGCGATTTAATCTTTATAGTAAATGTCGAGAAATTAAGAAAAAATATCGTAAAAAACGGTAGGTCGAAAACGAAAGAGATTAGCCCCTGAGGCCCCTCAGCTGATCTGTACTGCTCCGTAACTCGCAATTTTTTAAAGGGTGTCTCAAAGGAACTTCATCTAAATTTCAGAACCGTAAGTCTATTAGGAAAGAAATCAGTCCCAGAGGTTCATAAGCTGATCAGAGTCCCTCCATAATTTGTAATTGTATTCTAGATGTCCAATAGGAATCTATTTCAGGTTTCAGCACCATAAGTCAATTAAGAAACTAATTAGGCTCAGAGTGCCTACGTGAGCTGCTGATCAGTGAGCCTAAGTGCTCTGATATTGAATTCTAGATACCTACCTATCACAAAGGAGCTCCATTTCAAATTGGAGGAACTTTGTCATCAAAAAGCCTAAGTAGATATAAGTACCTATAGAAGGGAAATGAATCCAATTAATTATTACATTTACTCTTTCCTAGTCTCTCTGATCTAAGTACAACGACATTTAGTTAGGCAGGTACATACCAACTGACAATTTTTTTAGATAAAAAAGACCATCAACAGGTTCACTAGTTCATAGTTACGGCAGTAGTAGTTATGGATGAGTCTTTGGGCAGAAGTTTCTGAGCACAATAAATTGGCCACATTTCAAAAAAATGTGCTGAAAAAATCAGTACAAATGGAAAAAACGGGTGGAAATCGTTAAATTAATTTTTAGTAGGGTGTTAAAAAAAGCTTATCAATTAAATGAATTAGAACATTAATAATTGTTCACAAAACTTTGCTAAAAAACGTATTAAAATTCCTTAAAAATGTGTTAACAAATCGTTGGAAACTGTAAAAAGTTGGATAAATTCAAAATTGTTTGTTCTACGGGTCCTGAAACGTAACTTTGTCGCTGACATACAAAGTGCTCTCGATCAAATTTTAATGTGGCAGCAAATAGAAGATCGGGCACTCGGGAAATAAACCCGAATTAAAAGCGGCCCACCCCCCTCATGCCCTCTATCCCATGGTTCGGGTGGGATTAGAACATTTTAAAATAGCCTACGAGTATATTCTGACTGGGAGATTTCCGGTCACGATAAAAAAAATAAAAAAAAAGTTCGGATCCCAAAATCCGTTCTGCCGTGAAATCGACAGTCACTCACAGACAGAGAGAGTTTCACTCTTATAATAGGGATAGAGATAGAGATTGAGATAGAGATTGAGATAGAGATAGAGATAGAGATAGAGATAGAGATAGAGATAGAGATAGAGATAGAGATAGAGATAGAGATAGAGATAGAGATAGAGATAGAGATAGAGATAGAGATAGAGATAGAGATAGAGATAGAGATAGAGATAGAGATAGAGATAGAGATAGAGATAGAGATAGAGATAGAGATAGAGATAGAGATAGAGATAGAGATAGAGATAGAGATAGAGATAGAGATAGAGATAGAGATAGAGATAGAGATAGAGATAGAGATAGAGATAGAGATAGAGATAGAGATAGAGATAGAGATAGAGATAGAGATAGAGATAGAGACAGAGACAGAGATAGATAGGGATAGGGAGAGGAAGAGGGAGAGGGATAGGGATAGGGATAGAGATAGAGATAGAAGAGATGAAAAAGAGCAAACTTTGGGAATCGTTTCAGAATGTCTCAAAACGGATTTCCATTAAGAATATTGAGGAAAAATGTAATTTTAAATGTGTATATATACCTATATATTTTTTGCCCATTATAATTGCTTTATTTTTTATGAAAATTCGCTATATCTAAGGTTATCCGGATATCTTTAGAGTGATTCGGATTAACAAGCGATGTTTCTGGCGAATCGCGACCGGAAAACTTAACTGACATACAGAGAAACAAAAAGTTGCGAGGCCGGGCTCAACCAATCGTTGGAAATTACCAACTACTACTCAGACGCAACAAGAAAAGTAGAATGAGCGATGTTTCATAAAAGCGTGGAACAGTTTTAGAAAAGCGAGCCGAAAGTCCGTAGAAGGAAGGGAAATGGGACAACATTTGTCACTGGGTGAACACGAGTTGTTAGCACAGGTCGTCGTGATTGGCAATGAGAAGGCTAATGCATTTTTCCTCTGCCTCGCCCCACGTTCCACCCTCCTCTTCGTCCTACTAGGGTCGTAATGGCGCCCTAATGGAAGGGATTTTCTCTCCAGACCCCCGCAGGATGAGGCTTCGCAATAACCGACCATTTTTTGATAAATAGCGGCTTGGTGGGATGCGCCTCCCGGCAGAGTGATGGATGCTGCGGGGTAAAGGATCCGGGACGAAGGCCCGCGACAATGGGAAAGCCCCTGCCCTTAAGCGCCCTTGGCCCTTCATTCTACTCCATCAGCTTCTCCCTGAATTAATGAAGGGGAAAATTTCTTCGCGAGTTAATGGCCGGAGCCCAAATTACTCCTTTTGAATACAGCGGGTAAAAGTAGCCTAATATTGGGGATCTCTTTCGACTTTTTTCCGTTCCTTGACGAAAACAGCGTCAACGTCATGTCAATAAAACGTAAAGCGAGACAGCTCTTAGAGCCGCGTAGAGCGATCTTCTCTATCGAATCAATCAACCTACCAGTCGTTGTGATTATGGCTTTTTATAGTGCAGCAGTCCCGATATCTACTTCCAAAAGCCAATAATTTCTTTGTAAGTCTCATCTAAGCCATCCAATATCCTTTCCAAGCCTGGAGGTCTGATATCGCTAAGCAAAAACGAAACCAAATGAAAGTGTGAACGAGGCGAAACAGACAGACAGCAGAGTTGGACATAACCGTAATCTCAATAACGATTACGATTCCAATTAAACGTAATTGTGTGTCATTTGGCAACCCGTATTACAGGGCAGCTCGCCTATTTGTATTTTTGCAAATAAAGGTTGATTCTCTTTCTCAGGGTTTTAGAGTTGTATTTACAATTACGATTATAGTGATAGGCCCCGGAAATATGGTTACAATTATAATTACACTTATAAGTACATGTAATCACAGTTTTTTCTGTAATTATATTCGTAATCACACCTTTTTTTTTTTTTTTTTTTTTTGCAATTACGACTGTAATCACAAGTTTTTGCCATTTTATGCCTTTACTTTGGCACATGGACTCGAAAAGCGTAACGTTATAAAAAAGCGTTACAGTTGATTTCTAATGATTTTTACAAGTTTCTGGTGAGATGAAAGTTCTCAAGTTTTCAATGGACAGAAATCGTTCACCATTCGTTGGAAATCTCTCGATTTATCCCGCATTTCTTTCGTACTTGTCCTTGGTATTTATGTCGCCATTTTATATTTATTAATGTTATGGATGTAGTAAACAATGCCGCTTGTTTTGTTGTTATTAGTTTCCACGTTAGGAATCACTTCGAGAAAACGCCAAAATGAAGCCGTGGGTAGAGATAATTGCTTTATTACAAGGGTTTATTGAAATCATTGAAACTGTTACAATTGTAATGAAAATTATTGTTTTGAACATTATTCGTCAAAATTATTTGTTGAAATGGGGGGGGGGGGGGGGGGGGGAGGTGGGAACTAAAGCCAACAAAACCAAGTGACAACAAAACAAGGCTTACAAGTGGGACAATAATATTGTTTACTAACCATTTATAACATCGTATTGTTGGATTTTAATATGGCTTTGGCTGTGATAACCGATATTCTCTATCACGTTAACGGAGATTTTCCCCTGTAATTTCAGGCATAATCATAACTTCTCCAGTAATTATAGCCGTAATCTTGGTTTTTCCTGTGATTACTGCCGTAATCTTAAATTGTCATGTGATTACAATCGTAATCTTAATTTTTTCTGTGATTACGGTCATAGTTACTACCTCAGATGTGATTTTGGGCCGTATTAACACCTGACAACCCACTCCTCAGTGCTTTGGACAACGTACACCAGGAACCTTGGACAGTTCACTTGGGGTGGAATTCATGGACGAGACTCGAGACTGAGTCGGCGCTTAAATCGGAAACCTAGCAACTATGCCAATTGAGGACCAATCACAGGAAAAACTAAGATTACGGCAGTAATTACAGAAAAAACAAAGATTACGGCTGATCACAAGAGAAAGTATGATTATGGCTGTAATTATTGGGGAAATTTGCGGCAGTGACCTTATTTATAGGAAACACCGGTTATCATGGCCAAAATCACATAAAACGTTCCAGTCATGATCGTATGAGCGAATTTCCGTAAGTTATCGTATTGTTTATATTACCATGTTTTGAAATTGGTTGCACTATTTAGAAATTCAAGCACAAAGAAGTAGTTAACTACCAATCGTATAGCAACGAAACTCTTTCTAAATAATATTTTGGATTTAAAAGAACATTTGACAATTTTAAGGTTTTTCAGGGAGTTTTTAAAGATTTTTCAGCAAATATTGACTATTTCTTGCATTATTTTTTTGCGTAAATTTTATTATGTTCTAGTTCGTTGTTTTTAAACTTTTTTGGCCAAAATTCTGCTGAAAATATAAATTTAACAATTTTTATTTTCAGTGATTTTTTTAGTATATTTTTTGAAATTTGACCAATTTAATGTTCTCAAAAAGTTTTGGCCAACGAACTCACCATTTCGTTTAGAAAGCTTGATTTTTTGGCGCAAGAACGGAATATATACTACATATATACATGATGAACCACAAGTTTCAGGAATCGTTTCAGAATGCCTCAAAACGGATTTTAGTGTGGAAATTCGCTAAAACTTGTGATCTCAGTCGTAATTGCAAAAATAAGTTGTGATTACGAATGTAATTTCAGGAAAACTATAATTACAAATGTAATCATAATCGTAATAATAAGAGTAATAGTAATCATATCTCCAGAGTCTATGATTATAATCCTAATTGTAATCACAACTCTAAAACTCTATGATTGTAATAGTAATCATGATTACTGAAACACTAGAGCAACACCAGACTTACCTCCACCGGAGCATGAAGCGTGCCTGTCTTCCGCCGAAAACGAAACAACTCCATCCGTCTGAGGGAAAATCAACCATCCTTGACGAGAGAGAACGAGTTTTCTTATTTCCAAGCCAGGTAATTTATGACTCTTACTGAAAGTACACAAGCGAAAAGTTCCAGTAATGCTGCACGATCGTATGAGCGAATTATATTAAAGTATCGTATTAAATATGATGTTGCATTGTTTTGAAATTTGCGCACCAAATAGACTTTGGACTTTTACCTTTTTTGCAGTTTTTATCGATTTTTCAGCAAATGTTAATGAAATTTAAGTGCATTTCTTCAATATGATTGTGCGAATACATTTTTTAAAATCTATTTCATTGCTAATAAACTTCTTTTGGCTAAAATTCTGCTAAATAGGAGTTTAACAATTATTGGCCGTTTTAGTCATTTTCAGTGATTTTTTTAGGACATTTTTTAAGTTGTGAGCAATTTGAGCTCAAAAAGTTCTGGCCAATAAATCATCCTTTCTATTGAAAAGCTTGATTTTTTGTTGCAATGGAGGATTGTTTATTCCAATCCTGGAGTTATCGTGTGGAATGAGTCATATATATATCGAAAAAGTGTTTAAATCCTGGAATCGTTTCAGAATGCCAAAAAACAATGTATTACGAAAAAAAAATTATTTTTTCAAGATTTTTGGAGCCATGGCAATGACAAAATAAAAGTACGAAAGAAATGCGTGATAAATCGAGAGCTTTCCTACGAATGGAGATCGATTTTTGTCCCATAAACACTAAAGAAGTTTTATTTCCCCAGCAACGGCTTTGTTGTACTTTAAAATCATAAGAAAATGCGAGGAGTTTGCGTTGCTTGAAGCGGAATACATGTAAATTCAGCAGCACCCGCTACCCATCACCCGTCTGGTCTCCGCGTTACGTTGTCCACTATTGTCTGGAACGATTTAGTTTATATTGGTTTTTGACATTTTATGTCTTTACTTTGGCACATAAACGAAAATTGTGCTTGAAATGTTTCCAAACTACGAGTACTCATTAAGTGCATTTTACTCAAAACATGTTTTATTAGAAATGAAAAATACATGGTACCGTCGGGGGTTTTACCGATGACTCCCACTGTTTTGCTCGGAGTCGTGGGTCACTTTGAGGCTGGTTACCAATGGCTCCGCAGCTCAGATACGGACTCTCCCATTGATTCCTCAGCTCAGGTAGTTAATGCCATTTATAGTTAGTAGTTTTAGTCATGTTAGTTACATTAACAAAATTAAAGCTTCATCGTATTATAAAGTTTGAGTTGTGAAAACACAATAAAATGAGTGATAAATCGAGAGCTTTCCAACAAATGGAGAACGATTTTGGTCCCATAAACACTAAAAAAGTTTTATTTCCCCAGCAACGGCTTGGTTGTACGTGAAAATCATAAGAAAGACAAAGCAGCTTGAAATTGAACGAGTCTGCAACACATTGGGACATTTTCATGTGTATTTATTATTATTACGACTTATTGTATTTATTACTAGGCAGATCTCACCCGTGCATCGCACGGCGGGGCGTACAAATCAATTAAATGGGCCATAAGAGAAACCGCCCACCCGTGGGTACTTAATTGAATTCGCGATCGTGTTGACTCATTGTTCCGACACCCGTGGGTACTTCATTGAATTCGAGCCAGGCTACATCACCTACCCCCCTGCAGACTCGTATGCAAGCTCTAAGAGCCACTCAGCTGATCCGGACCCTGGGCATCGTCACGTAAATGTGCTAAAGAGACTACATACGAAATTACAGCTTCCTAGAGTGTAAAACATAGAAATTAGCTTCAAAAGCCACTCATCTGATCCGGACCCTGTGCATCGTCAAGTCAATGTCCTAAAGAGGCTACATAAGAAATTACAGCTTCCTAGAGTGTAAAGCATAGAAATTACCTATTAACCACCGCTTCACAAATCAAACCGTTCTCGCAATATTTGGATCACCTGCTATGAATCAAATCATCGAAACACCAGCTCAATGAAATCATCAGAAATTAACAAGCGGTGGCAATCATGTTCACAATATCAATTATTGAGAATGATCACCTGTGTGTAAACAATTATTCATATAACTATGCTCATAACTCAGCTTGTTGGCCACTCACTTCGCAGTAGTTAACATAATATGGTTGGATAAATCGAGAGCTTTCGAACGAATGGTCAACGAATTTGGTGGGATGAAAAAGGACGAAGTACCATTTCCCTAGCAACGACTCGGTTGTAAGCGGAAATCGTCAAAATATTTACGTTACGTTACGTGACAGTTTTTTGTGCAATGTGCCAGGGCAAAGACATGAAAATGTCAAAATAATGAAATGCAAGATATATTCAAAAATTCATTTCTCACGCTCTTGGAAGCAACACAGGGATTTGCATCTCCGTAGGGAAGACTACAACACTTGTTTTACACGGAACCTCAAGTCTGTCCCAGTTCTCCGTGCTATTGAAGTTTGTGTTGAATTTCCAAGTTCTTGTGGTCTGTGCATTCAAACCTCTTGTAAGAACTGAAAACCAAAATATGTTCATCAATATTATTAATCCCTTGATACGTTCCATCAATAATGTATAGTTTTCTTTCTTTGATTTTTCAAAGTTTCACGCACTGGTGACAAAGCCCCTTCCGTCTGGGCAGAACCCACCTGCCCAGTGGGTCGTCCCAGTGCAGGAAACTTTAAAGATCATAGATAGGAAACAATAGGTACGTGGGTAAGACTCATTCTTAACATGAACTCATGTAGGTATAAAAAAAAATTTGTATATACATATGTATATACAATATTGTATATACATATGTATGTATATTAAAAAAATTGTATATACATATATTGTAATATATGTATGTATACAAAAAAAATTGTAAGTATAAGTTATATGTTGTACAAAAAAATTTGAATATATTACCTACTAGTTCAAGAGGAATTTTTGTTTTTCACCTACAGGTCGGTAAGTTAGGTATTATGCGCCGATGGTATCGGTATAGAGAATCGGGAATCGATTTTTTAGGTACCGGTATCGGTATCGGGAATCGATAAATTTTGGGATCGACTCACCTCTATTATTAATTTATATATAGCTACTTTTATACATTATTTATCTTTATCAAATTCGTAGCACATTACAATCGGAATTTGAAGTCTATTATGCTATTCCTCAAATACGTCCTTAATATTTTGGCAAAATAATCAGTTTTAGCTGATTTTCTAATAAAATTAAGCAACTGCAATATCTTTACAATGTTGGAAATGGTACCTAAGTAATTTCCTTAATCGAAATCCATTTTCGAAATTCTAAAACAATTCATACATTCCATCATTCTTCAAATAATTGGAGCATATTATGTACATTTAATAATCAGATCGTGATTTGTTTATACTCACCGAACGTAAGAACTACCACAGCATCTAAAATAATATTCATTATTGAATTGTTAACAACGTATCCACAGCAGCTAGCATAGCAAACTGGAGTGCAGACAGTGAGTCACATCTGGTCCATCGACTATCACATGGACACCGCCCCCATACCATTATCTATGTGGGAGCCACAAATTCATCTTCAAACCTGTTGTTCCTCAGTTCCTTGCCGATCTAGCTTTCCGCCATTCAAGAAGAAAAACCAAATAGTTATGTGAAATAAATTTAGGTTTAACAATGCCGCTAGGTATGTGTTAGTCGGTTAGCCAATAAATACGGTGCATTGGAAGGGTGATCTTCCGAAACAAAATAATACGAAAATATTCGGAAACGAATATCCTAACAGTTCCGTTGATGATTATCGCAAACTGACTCGTAAACCAGCCTCAACGTTTTGCCTTTGGTACCTACCCAATAATTTCCTTTGCACCAACCTAGATACCTACCTACGGAGCTTCACACCTGATTACACTTTCGCACACGCACAGGAGCTACTGATGAGCTACAGAGCAGGAGGTACTAATGATGCAATATGGAATAATTAAAACATCGTCCCCCAACTATGCACCAAAATTGAGCGAAAAAAAGGGCGTGAAAAAAGTTACGCATAAAGCCTCACGCCCTAGTTGCCCAATCTTGTTCAAACAAGCATACAAACACCGACACACGTACAAACATAGTTACCTATACAGGGTATCTACAGTGATTATGAAACGAACTCAAGAATTCGATTGTAGAGCTGTTTTCTGATCGATAGTTAGGTACTCATAGAGATCTCTTCTTAAACGCTTTGTTTTCAAGTTATTCAATTTTTAAGATTTTTTAGTGTTTTGAACTTTATGACATTAAAACGGCCATATTAACTCCCTTTAGAGTCACTGTAAACTCAAACGCAAACTGAGAACGCCATATATCGCCATATTACCCTCATATATAAAGTAAAGTTGTTTTAGTTAGTTTTAATTGGTACTTTAATTAGAAAAATATTTAAAATCGACGTTTTTCCTTCCGTTTTTCTTCGGATATTTCTGGGGACATTTTGGCGTGCGCTCTTCGGAAAAAAATTCCTCAAACTTTCAGCTTTTCAACAGTCTAGTCAATCCTACTTTTACTTTGCTAATTGGGGGGGAAAGTATGTTTATATGTTGAAAACACGGTTTTTCTACGAAATCGAGGGTTTTAGTGAAAAATTAATAACTCTATATGAAAATATGATTTTGGTGCCGGTTTCTACCAGTGAGCATAAAATGTTCTATTCTCTCTGATTTCTACGTACCTAACTATATTTTTACGCTGAATCGAATGGTTACACTTGCAGATCTCCCCAACTCCGTCATAACCGAGTTTCACACTTTAACTCACGAATATTTAGTTTATTTTGTATGCTCAAGTTCGTGTGTTTTTAAGGGTTAAAAGTTGAAGTGTAAAACTCAGTTATGACGGAGTTGGGGAGACCTGTAAGTGTTACCTAGGTACCATTCGATTCAGCATGAAAAAATTCGTAGAAACCGGCCCCAAACTCGTATTTTCATAGCGGGTCATTTTTCACTACAACCCTCGATTTCGTAGTTAAAACCACATTTTTCAACATGCGAACATCCTTTTCTCCCCCAATTAGCAAAGTAAAAGTAAAATTAACAATACCGTTCAAAAGCTGACAGTTTGAGAAAGTTTTTTCCTAAGAGCGTACGCCAAAAGAAAGACGGGAGAAAAACGTCAATTTTGAATAGTTTTCTGATTTTGAACTTTGGCCTTTGTTTGACCAATTAAAACTAACTAAAACAGCTTTATTTTATATCAGGGTTATAGGAAATTTAACGGTCTTTCCAAAACTGTTCTTAGTTTTGAATTTACAGCGATTCTACAGGGAGATGTGGCCGTTTTTATGTCCAAAGGAACAAAACACGAAAAAAAATCATAAAAATTGAATAACTTGAAAACAAAGCGTTTAAGAAGAAATCTCTTTGAGTAACTTTCGATCAGAAATAAGCTCTAGAATCGATTCCTTGAGTTTGTCCCATAAATAGATACACCCTGTATAAACAAGGCCAATACGTGTATGAAATAAGCTAACTAAGAGAAAATCATATCACAGTGATGATGAAAATGACAAATAACGCACCTTAGTCCTAATATGGCACTAATGCCATGTTAGGAATCTGAGCTATTGCCATATTATGAAAACTAGGCAGTCAAAGCTGGACGGGTGGATTATGAATTTAGGGCAACAAAACCAACTCTTGTATTTTTTTTCTTGATTAGAAGATGAAACCATTCTAATCATCAACAGATAAACTTACTACCTGAAACTACAAAAATGGGGACGAAAATAGGAATATAGAACTTTTCCAGGGTTTCATATGTAACATTTCAGTATAAATAATCTATTATTTCTACTCATGTACTATGCAACAAGTTGCGTGGTGTTTGTCAGAGGTTTTGTTTTGTGGATCTGACCTGTTATCTGGTGGCCTGTCTTAAAAAGCTTGTTGTTCATCTAATCCCCACCAGGTTACTCTTCTGGGGAGATGAAGAGATCTTGCAGAGTACCATATTTGGATTACCGAGGGCACTGTCCCCTATGGTAATTTGGAATAGATTGGTACAGTAATGGTTGACCATGAGTTGGCAACTCTGATTTGGTGCATCAGTGGCCAATGGTTTAGCGCAAAACAATATTATGTCACCTTAAATTATCCATAGGTTGTTATTAAAGCTGTGTTGGCAAAAGAGGAAGATACCAACTTTACTCACCTGCTTTCATTTACAGCGAATTTTTGAAAAATACCTATGCTTATAGATCTGAATGTGGTCAGCGAAGCGATGATATGAGCTATGGATAATTTTTGTACACTGACAGAACCAAAAATGTATTTGTCATATCACGCAAAATACAAAAATAGTGTATAGTGCACAGATCGTCCTCGATTTCTTTCTTTAGGTAGGTACCTACCTACGTCATCTGTGATTTTAATGAAAACAGATTCACAACTATGACTGAACTGACCTAATTGAAATTTGAAACAGAGATAAATTTCTTTTACTCATACCTATTTTAAACAAATCAACTCAAGAAGCGAATGCCGATTTCCGACTTCTATTTTTGAATCTGAAGTGAGGTCAAGGTGGAATTGGACAGGGGCGGTCAGGATTGGCGGGAGCGAGACAAACCTGCCGATCAATGGTAGAGCTCATTTCTGAAGTTAGCGCTTCTAGCGGGAAATAGTAACACTAAAAGATATAAACTCGTCCTTGGTGATAAATCAAAACCTTATCACCGTACCCTCACATGTTCTTTTCGTTCTTTTATCTTTCCAAACACTTACGTTTCGTGTTCATGGATTAGCAATAATAAATAGTTTTCAAGAATATTCTGATCAATTTGTAGACGTTCATTGTGCAAACACAAAGGAAAACAAAATATGGACAATCCTCCGTCTTTCGCCGATGCGGATTCCCCTCTGCGATCTCTGAGTAAGTTCAAATCCAAAACATTGCGAATTTTTATAGCTACAGTTGTATTCCTTTCATAGTAAATTGATAGTAATTACTACTTACTTGGTAAAATGTGTGATTTCATAGGTTTAGAATATCGTCGTTGGGTCCATCGCTATGCGGATCCTTGTAGGTATGTCTTACAACGGGGATTTTCGTTAGAAAACCTTATCTCTGCCCACAAGTGTATACCTTAGTGTACCTACTGTTTACCTTGGATTCCAATTCAAAAAGCTATCTGACCATTTTAGGCTCGTTCTTTCTATTGTTTTTGCTGCAAATTAGGCTGACACTCGTAAACCTTGCTATCTAAGTGGCTTACATTACCTATCATCTACGACTTGCTTACAGTTTGGTGCTGAAAACTACCTGAGTTGTACCTATACAATGTTCTCTACCAAGAGTTTATTGATAACCAAATTGGAATTAGTATGAACTTCGACAATAAACAAGCTAGCATACGGAATAAAAAATCAGTCTGTCATTGAAAGGATGGACTCGATTGCTCCTGTAAAGGATGGCTGGTACATAAGAACCTACTGTAATAAGATATATGAATAGATGACAAGTAGCAAAACATTTAGATTGCAAGGAAATGTGCAGCTCATTAGAAGGTGGCTGGTTGGAGATCATCAGCTGCCCACTTGTTCAGAATAATGGGAATTGATCAGTTTAATGAATTTCATTATGTTTTGGATGACTCAAAAGGATAGTTATTCGGTCACCCTTGCATGGGCGAGAATCTCAAAGCATGGGGAGAATGTAGAGGAAGGCGGTAGATCGTGACTCATACATATACCTAAGTAATAATTAAAATCCTATTGCCCTTATAATAATCCAACTCTATCCTAAAAATCAGATTGTTTTTGAGAATTTACAATCACCTATTATTTACTCTCGTGGGGGAAAAATGAGATGGTATTTTCCTCTTCCATACAGAATGCTATTAATCAAACGCTGTGAATCATTACACAAATTTCTATCATTTTCGTATTAGATAGCCCTTTGACGCAGATCACGGGTCGACGATTTTATTATTAAACTCCGTTTATAGTACCTACATTTTAATTATAACTTAATACGCATACATGACATGCTACTATCACGTGTCAGACACCAGATGAGTCTACTACTTTGAAAATCTTTTCTCCAGTGCTAAGAATGTTGCAATATGTATCACCCTGGATCTTCCCTTCATCTGGGAACTCTTTTCAATTCAAGACATGATTGATAATTTCAAGGTTTTATCGTCTTGGATTGTTGCAGTCACTCAGAGAGGAAACATAAAATCGCCGTACCTCAACTTCGACCCAGACTATGTTGCTAAACCTGAGTATATTCTTCCGGAAGGAGCATCCAAACAAAGAGGAAGATTCGAGCTTGCTTTCGGACAAATCGGTGCATCTGTCATGGTAGGAGCTGCTGTGGGTGGTACCTCTGGAATTTACAATGGCCTCAAACAAACAACCCTCGCTGGTCAAACAGGAAAGCTTAGAAGGACTCAGTGAGTGAAAAAGTAGATCTAAGTAGAGTGTTTTGTAAACAACAATTCCTTGTGAAAAATGAACTCAATTGACGTTGGTTCTGTTTCAGGTTACTAAATCACATTATGAAGCACGGATCATCCAATGCGAACACTCTTGGCGTTTTAGCAGTTATGTACAGTAGTTTTGGTGTGCTATTTAGTTATGCAAGAGGCACTGACGACGAATTAAACACTTTAGCTGCTGGAACGGCAACTGGATTCCTGTACAAATCTTCCAGTAAGGAACATTTTATTTATTTCAGACGTTCAATACCTGTGCAAAACTCTATACTGTTGGTGGTATGAAGCTACGTTGAAACAACCTATCTCTCGGGCAGCTATGTGGATATTAGCGTGCTGAATGGGGATACGTGGACTAAACAACCATCAGTTACTGAAATGCGGTAGGCAGAACGAGGCAGGAATCATGTTGAAGGTTGATGGTTTCATTTTTCAAATAGCGTACCTAATCTTAGGTGTTCATTATCACAATAACATCCGTATAGTGGTTGTTACAAAGCAACCCCCATCCCCCTTCCATGACAACTGGTCGTGCCAAGAGGCAGGATGACTTGTCATCTTTCCCCTTAGGCATGTTCATATTCTTCTTTATTTGCCAACATACACATACATACATACATACATTTGCCAACATACACATCTATACATAACGCGCATTAAAAACATGAATTAGTGAATTGGGGTGGATAGAGCTGACGTTCGCTGAGAGGTAGCTAGGATTAATCCTAGTAGGTTACAAGCGCAGCGCATTATAATCCATTCATTCTCCTCTGTGATTGGTTGTTTCAAGGTCGCTCCTTTGTCTCAAAAGTAGTAATTCAACCAATAATTCATTATTTCAAAAACTTTCTTAGTAAACAGGAGGATTTTTATAGATTATAAATGGATAGCTATGTACAGATCATGTATATTTATTGAAAGATTTCCCTTGAATAAATGATGAATTTTCTTGTTCGACTAGCCGTTATTTTATTCCGTCGAAATAAAATAAAGTTCCATTCGTGCTGCATGACCACATGAGCAAAATTTCAGCTTTGAATTGGAGCTCTAAGCGTGTAAAGAAATTGTTGATCACCAATCATGGTAAAGAAAAAAGTTCCAGTCATGCAGCATGAGCGAATTTTCTTAAATAACTTACCGTGCTATATATTTTGTTGAATTGTACCTATCGAAATTTGAGTGCGTACAATGAAACTGTTGAAAACCAATTTTATGGCAAAAAACTCACAGGTTCTAAATAAAATTCGGCAATCCTAAAAACAGGTTGGATTTTTTGTTGCAGTTTTTATAGATTTTTTAGCAAATAATGAAATTGAAGTACGTTTTTCAGCATAATTGTGTGCTAACGTATTTTTACTGTCCCAGTTGATCGTTGATAATTTTGTTTTGACTAAAATTCTGCCAAAATGATAAATTTAACGGTTTTAGGCCTATTTTTAAGAATTTTTATTTTTTTAATTAGATCAATTTAATGTTCTCAGAAAGTGATGGCCAACGAACTCATTCTTTCATTTCGGATTTCAATGAAGAAATTTTTCAAAAAATTTTGTTTAAAATTTTCCAAGTCATTGCAATAGCTTCATTTTCTACAAAAATTCGCTATAAAAAAATAAAACTTCTTCAAATAATATTCTGCTATATGAACCAATTTTAGATTTTACACCATTTTTCGTAGTTTTTAATGAAGTTCAAGAATATTTATCAGCACAATTTCTGCTCAAATTTCTGAATATTACAGTTTATTGTAGATAAACTTTTTCTATGTAATATTCTGCTAAATAATTCATGTTCAACGCTTATTTTCTAGATTTTATGTCAAGTTAGAATTTGTATTTTCTCCCACCTCTTCCTATACAACTGGTTACTTAGCATACTTGGATTACTTGACCTTATTGTATGAATCAACTTATTTTATTACTTCCAGGTGGTTTGAGAAGATGCGGAATGGGTGGTGCCATCGGACTAGGAATAGCTTCACTTTACTGTTTAGTAACAAGTGGGGATCGGTTGAGAAACATGGTAAGCGCGTATTCTCCAGCTTGAGGATTGGTTAACGAGAGTAAGTTCCTACTAATCCTATGATTAGGTTTAACTTTGACCATATGTGCATGATTAGACAATGCTTTGTGCAAGGAAGACTAGCTTTCCTAGTAGCACACTTGGGGTAGATCGGTGGACAGTGAATCGAAATTCATCGAATGGTCAGTGATAAGCATTGATGTTAAAGTTTACCTACCTTACACTGAAATACAGTCGTGTTCTAACAACTGTTTAAAATAGCCTCCTCCTATTGTGTTCGCACAACTTTTTACCTGCCAAAAATATAGGTACTTATTTATATTTTGTAACATCCTTCCTCCCCAACGTTTGGCGAAGTTTTTCAACATTTTCTCCCTGGTATATTCGTTCCTGCACCACACTTTTTGGGCCCGAATCTGAACTATTACAATTTTAACAGCTTTACAAAAAGGAAAAAAAAAAAAATAACCAAATAGTAGGTACACATTGAATTTGTGAACAGTCAAAAAGACGAAAAGCCATTTACCATATAGCACACAGTGCAAGAACATTGGTATTGGATACATACCTACATCATTAAGGTGCATCCACACTATGACGAATGGTGCCGTTCGACTCGTTCGATTCTTCTTTTCTATTCGTCGCGACGTATAAGGGCCATGTCATACGAGCGCTATTGCCGTCGCGCTGATGCCGTCGCGTTAAAAACGCTCCAACCCGACAATGGGGTTCTTATGGAGCATGTCATACGGACGCTAATGCCGTCGGCGAGTCCGCGTTAGCCGGACGCTGAGCGCTGCCAACGCGGACGGTCGCGTTAGCGACTCAGCGCACGTGACGCCGGGACCCTGTCATACGGAGCGCTAGCGCCAGCTGGACGCATTTGCCGCGTGAGCACTGGCAGAACAACTGGAACACCTAATAACATAATTGCCGCGACGGCAAATGCGCCCGGAAGACGCTACGTATGACAGGCACCTGGCGTTGGCGGGACGGCATCAACGCGGCGCATTTCCCGTCACGTACGACATGCACTTTTTCCGGCGCTATTTCGACGGCATCTGCGCGACGGCAATAGCGCTCGTATGACATGGCCCTACGGTTCGAAAAAGTCCAAAGTGCCCTTCAGTCGTCGACCGTTGTTTCGTGTCGACTACCTACAGTCTATGGATAATGAGTGCTGACGAAGATGTGTTGTTAGCAGCTGCTGCTGCGATAACAATTGAAGTAGCTGCCAATCCTCAACACCGGTCTTGTCAACTGTGATTTTGGATTAGTCCCAGCATCCTGAATGGAAGAAAAAAGTACCGAGCCAGGATGAGAACCTTTTGCTCGATGAGACAGACATGTTAAACCTGGAATACAGAAAGGATGTGGGGTTCCAAAACTTTTTTTGAATGAAAATCTTTGATTTCGAAATTTTATTGAATATGTTAGGTTTTCGAATGCACTGAATCTATATGCATGCAAAATACTAGTGGACCCCTACTCCACTCCATTTTCTAAAACTCCACTAAAAACCAGTCACAAAACTAACCATCCTTCTGATGCAAACAGTCGACTAAGGAGACGAATTCTTTAAATTGACTTGTCCATACTAAACGATCCGATTGGATTTTCGTTGTCGAATGCAACCCAATTCAGGCGAGTTGTGCTCGGCACCATTCTATTCAACTATCGACTCTGGAGTAACACGTTCCTCGCGTCCACACTGGGGTGACACACCATTACTTATGTAACTGTCATGGCAGTTCTTCTTGGAACCATCAGAGTTTCTGCGGTATTCTGATGTTATTTGTGGATTCTTTTAACCTTTCTGGGCGTCAGAAGAAAATCAACCACCGGGATTGAAGTGGTGTTGAAAATGCTGCAAATTATTACTCAAAGTTTATTATTTCTGTATTAAATAGCCTTCCTACTCAGATCACTGGTCTATAATTATTAAATCCAATATCTTGTTCATTATCTAAACTCGGTGCTTCTTGCCACGCAATAGATTCATGTCGATTAGAGAGGAAATCAGCCTCAGAGAACCCTCGGCCGATACATGATCCTTCATAACCCATAATATCCTTTTCACGGTGTTCCAGTGGTGCTCTATTTCAAATTTTACCTACCTCTTAATGGCGACAGCGATGTCTCACGAGCGCTGGCTGTATTCGACTCTTCCTATTTTGCTGAAGCAAATTGAAAGGTTGGGAACTTGGTTGTTTGGAATTCGCTCTCTTAAATATTCATCCGTCACTTAACTACATTCCCTTACGTTTGAGATTTGATGTCTTATCAAGCTAATCTTATCTTAATCATCCATTGTTTGATTAAATACCTTTATCTTAGGTACTAATTCAGACACAATAACAATAGCTAATGCAGATCGGTAGAGGAGAGTGTGAAACAAGTAAAACATTTCAATGCTATTAGATACTTAGAAATAAATAATTGATAATAACCTATGATGCATTTAAATGTCCGTGCTACATTATCTTAATGTAGACCGTAAGAAAAATAATAAATATAAAATAAAAACCAAATTTTGAATACGTTTGTATGCTTTCTCACTACAGAAGATAGATAAACTTTATATTCGCCCAGGAAACTTTTGTCTGAAAATGCCGGAAACAATTATTGTCTTCTGAAAACAAAATTTTTATTCATTTTTGGTGTTTCACAGCTTTCTGAACAATTTTGGATCAATGTATGTCTGTCTCTCTGTGTTCTTTCCTTGTCCCAGGCATACCTATACTAAAAAATTGCAGATTGGTTATGGGGAAATTTTCTGGGTTTTTGTGAATTGGTCCTTGGACAATAAGGAATACCCGCATGTTTGTTGTATATTTTCAAATGAAAGCTGGCGAAATTCTAAGAATACAGATAACCGCCGCACTATTCTACGATTAGTAGTTTCCTTTCATGACTTTAAAGTTTTGACAAAAAGCTACATCATCGCACCCTTCTCCCCTGAGCGGGACTTCCCTGACTAGCGTGACGTCACAATTTTCCAAAACTTTGAAAAATCGTAAAAATTAAACAACTTCTTATCGTAGAAAAGTAAAGATGGTGGCAAAATTCTTTATAATAAAATTCACTTGCATTTAAAAATGTTAATCGCAACATTTTCATACCAATGAGTACTCATTTTATTGCCCTCTGACCATTAGGATCACGTGAGCATATGCAAACTTAAATTTCTGTCAATGCCTATTTCCAACGATCTAGTGGCACCAATTCGCTCATAATTTAATAGTAATTGAAGGTTAAACTCAAAATACTTTTCCATAATTTCATTACGATTGAACCGATTATGGCCACAACGCCTGCACAAACTTTAAATAGTTGTTGGAGTCGAATCCCCGATCACATTCGGTCACACCAGATTAAATTGTCAGGGATTGTGCGAGTTGGCTAGCAGAAAGTGCACATTATTTTCATCCTCTTCGGATTTCATTCTCGCATTTTTTCTTGCACAATTACATATTTATTTCATCAAACCTATTTCTCACAATCTCAAGCAGTAGATCAGTATTAGTGAAAAAAAAAAAAAAAAACCATGATAAACTTGTTCCTGTAAATGTTAAATGCAGCGAAGAATTATGATTTTGAGATACCTCCCACAAGGGATCACTATGCCCTATGCGCAAGCATGAAACTAATATTGATTGTCACAGGCAAAACTCCGAGTATTACGGAATGATTTTGATGAAATTTTCAGGAATTGTGCGTGCGGGATAGCTATAACTTTTATTTTCGTCACATAACTAGTAGCCTGTGCGCATGCGCAAACGTTAATGTCTTATAACGTTGACTTACCATTTCGACTCTTACTTTGTTCTTCAACTAATTCTATTCCATATTACGGTATTTGAGGAAGCTATATTGCCCACCTAACTTGGCAGACGTTTTTCTTAGTTATTGCAAGAGATTTTCCATTACCTATTCGGTTTTTGTAAGAGTTAATTCCTCGGCCTCTCATGACTCCCTGCAACTCTTCATCAGTGTCTAATTGTATGTCTTCCAATTTATTTTCAAAATTCATTAAGCAGGTACCCGAAATCATAGTGGACAGTTTCGGTTGTGTAATGAATTTAATTTTGATACCACTTCATTTTCTTAGCTATATAACATGAAGTAATAATTTCCTAACCTATCCACCACTACATTTTAAGAGTATATGGAATATCAATGAATAGATCTTCGTTCATCTAATCGCTATGTTTCGCTTTTTGTTGCAGCTCCAGTGATAACATGCACATACCTCCCCACGCCTGATGAAAAAAATGAGCGGTACAAGTTTATTTAAACTTATCAATAAATTTGCGTTTTTGTTATTTATAGTTAGTATTGTTAGTCAATAAAAGAGAACGTACACCAATGCGCTGCCATTATCATTTTGCTTACCTTTCAATTCAACGAATTCATTCTAAGCCTGGGAGCAGAGTCTTGGTAATAATAGAAAATGATATCTCCAACAATTTACTCATTGGAAACTAGCATTGTGATTTAGAAGTTAGTTCCATGTCTAAGACCTCATTATAGGTAGTTGTTGGATTTTAATGAAAATAAAAATCTGAAATCATACAGGTAAAGACGAATCTAAACAAGGAATAAAATGGAAAGATGAAGAGGTATATTTTATAGGCCATGTGCACAGGACACACGAGAGCACTCTGCAGGAAGAACGCGACGTTGCTGGGATTGCTATTTTGGGGGTCTTGAGGGACGAAAAAAAATCCTGATTCCTGGAACACTTCTTCTATGCTTTACAAAACTTTTTATCGGTTTTTATGATGTTACCCGTCCACGATACAAGCCTTAAAAAGGTATAAGTAGGGGAAGAACTAAATGAATTCATATTGTGTTGTTTGTAGTGAAACGTGATTCAAGGAATAGAACAAACAAACAAAGGCGCCAGTTTCATATAATTACTAACTCAACTTACCTTCGGGAATGATTGTGTACAATTAGGTATAGTAGAGAAAGAGATGATGTTTTCACAATATGTATGTTGTCAAAAATTATCAGGATGAGGGTCAAAACGAATAAAAGTCCTTATCGCCGAGCTTTCGGTTTATATAAAACCATCATCAGGGCTCAAGAATCTTCTATGGTGTCAAAATATAGGACACGGTCATGGATTGTGAGTTAAATGTCATAACAAGAACTGGTTGCAGTTGAGGCTGACAACGGTTGGCACATAAATAGGACTCAAAAACTAAAGGCTAAAATTGAAAAACTGAAGAAACACTGCTGGCAAGCATACAGAGCTAAACTAAACTCAACTTTAGTTTAGCTCTGTATGCTTGCCAGCAGTGTTTCTTCAATTTTAGCCTTTAGTTTTTGAGTCATATTTATGTGCTAGCTGGGGGACGTATTGTCAATAAGAGGTGATTCTGATGGAGCGACTATGACGTAGCTTCCAAGAACTGCCGCAGATCAGAAGGGACATTGCCTGAGGACGAGACGTTTTAAGCCCAGAGGCTATAAAAATCCAAACTCCCGCAGCATTAAATTTGATGTTGGATCTCCTGATCGCTAGGATCGTTTGTGGCCGCTGTCCAGAGGCCAGGAGTAGAGTACTGGTAAATTTTATTGTAAAAAATGCTAAAGAAGTGACTGACGATGCTGTAAAATAGCGTAACACCACACAAGGATCCCAAGATTCCTCATATTTTGTGGCTGGAGGCCGCAGACAATTAATAGCCTTAACACTCTCGACGCTGGTGTCATGACGTACATGACGCGCCGGTGCTCGCCGAGTATTGGCATCATGACATCCATGACAGGACCCTCTGTTGAACCTCACTTTCTTCGGACATCCAGATTTACTTTGGAAATCGTTGAATGGGGTCAGTTCCTGATGAAACCCATTCAGTACATCCCCAGTTAGCCGCTAGAGTGCATCGTTTTCAAATCGAAGTGCTTATGGAAAAAAGTTGGACCAGTCCTGGGGGTTGGCACAGTGGCAGGGCCAGCGTTGAGAGTGTTAAGATAACGCTTGATGAGGGTGTTGGAATCCAAATCCGAGAAACTGGAAGAGTGGCTAGATGAGCCCAGAATACTCTCAAAACATTGCAATATCTTGGGAACCGTGACAGTGAAAGGGTTAGTTATTTTCGTAAAGTTAGTAATTTTCGTCCAATCATGGAAAAACGAAGCGAGACTCCCTGCAAAAGCCGAGAGAGGGGAAGGATTAACAAGAATAGTAGGACTTATGTTGTCTGTTAGTGATGACGAGGTTGCTTACCCGCACAGGGCGGCCTGTGGCCTGCCTCCGGTGGTCCCTGGAGGACGGGCCCACCGGACGGTAGTAGTTTCCCTGGCTCGCCATAGTGGGGGCAGACCTTTTTGGCTTCTTAGTTGAAATGGAAGGAAAAGGCTCCCTGTCCCGCTTACCCTTGACCCTTTAGCGCCGGGGTCTGCATATATGCGGACCTACTGGGGTGCACCTCTCTGCCGGGGTCCGCATTTATGCGGTTTGTCTTTTTTAGTTACTACGTCATTCTTTATCTTTTCTCGGTTCATTTATGGTTTCTTTAACTCAGAGAGGTAGAAACAAGAGTGTTTGACCTTTGGCAATGTTTATATTGAGCATCTGTCGTCTATGGGATGGCGTTTCACCCTTTTTAGGAAGTCTCACACCTTTGTCTTTGCCATTTTTGTGGGCGCTAGTTGCATTTAGCCATTTACTGCATTGACTGTAGTAGGTGTGCATTTACGGAGAAATAAATATTAGAATTAGTGACCATACCAAAATTCACTAAAAGGTATACAAAGATGTACACGAGGTACAAAAATACACCTAGATATTTAGCATTATCAGATGCTATCAAATTTAACTAACAATTTCTCCAAATTTGATGAAATTCGGGTGAATTTTGAACATGATGCATTTTAGAAGACAAATTTAAAAAAAATTAAAATTTGTCATTATTTCAGAGATTTCTCCGGGCATACCTTATAAGGAATTTAGGTGCTTCCCCCCCCCCCCCAGAGGTGCAATGGGGGCCTAAATCCTCATAAAAAGGTAGAGGAGGTAACAGGCATCCCGTCAGAGAGATACCACCCCTACTAATAGCTTTTAATGAGCCATGTTCGGGGAAGGTTGATATTCCTGTCACCAGGAATCCATCCGACGCCAAACCAGCTGTCTAAAATGATCGAGAACAGCGCGTGGTTCCCATTGATTCCTCAACGGGACGCCGACAACGCTATCTCTGGTGCTCTGACAGGAGCTTGATGGACCTCTCAGGAGGTAACTCTGTTACACTCCTCCCCTTAAAGACATACTTGATTGAAGATCAAGTATGGTAGTTGGGTGGAATAGTGAATAGCTGAGAACTAATGCTCATCCAATCATAAATAGCTGCATTGGCGTTTTGGATGGGGGAATAGAAATTAAAACTGGATTGTCAATGAAGCTTCATAAGAAGTATCTTCATTGAACAATCGGGACAAAACGGATGCTCAACTATGGAGACTTATACCTTAGGAAATCAAAATATATATAGAAACTAGCCGCTCCGGCTCGCTCCGCTCGCCTCCACGTCCAGCCGGGGGGCAAGCCCCCCGGACCCCCCATTAAATTGCTCGCTTTGCTCGCAAAGTGTGGCATATAGGGAATGTTGCTCGCTTCGCTCGCAAAGTGTGGTATGTAGGGAATGTTGCTCGCTTGGCTCGCAAAGTGTGGCTGTATACATGGAATGTATTACAATTGAAACATGTAGGGGATGTTGCTCGCTTCGCTCGCAAACGGTAGATCTCTAAGGGTAGGTTTAACTTCCGTGTGGGATGCTGCTCGCTTGAGGAAGTTATACTGCCCACCCAACTTGGCAGACGTTAATTAAAATAGAAATTAAACATTTTGTCTAAGAAATAAAAAAAAAATTTAGGGGTGGACTACCCCTAACATTTAGGGGGATGAAAAATAGATGTTGGCCGATTCTCATAGATACCGGATAAGCACAAAAAATTTCATCAAAATCGGTCAAGCCGTTTCGAAGGAGTATGGCAACAAAAACTGTGACACGAGAATTTTATATATTAGATTAATTTGCCCAACATTGGGGACTTTTAAATTAAATTGCCGAACTATGGGGACTTAAATGGCGCACTAACCTGGTAATTGACATATAGCAATACTCAGGTGGCATGAAATTTAAATAATATAAAATGAATTTGCCCAACTTAGGGGACTTAAATTGTGCACTAACCTGGTAATTGACATTATAGCAATACTCAGGTGGCATAAAATTGAAAGAAAATATGGTAATTGGTATATAAAATATAAAAGGGGAATAAAAGAGAGATTATAAGTCAAAGACCAATGAAATTATTTATATACCAAAGGGTGATAATGGGAATTCCTTCTGGAACCCCGGGCCATGTTTCTTCTGAAACATTAACGCCCCAAAAAATAGTGGATTGGACTACTAGGCGTCAGCCGTGCATAATCCAAACCACGCTCTGCTACCATATAAGGAATTTAGGTGCCCCCCCCCCCCCCCCCCCCCCCCAGAGGTGCAATGGGGGCCTAAATCCTCATAAAAAGGTAGAGGAGGTAACAGGCATCCCGTCAGAGAGATACCACCCCTACTAATGAGCTTTTAATGAGCCATGTTCGGGGAAGGTTGATATTCCTGTCACCAGGAATCCATCCGACGCCAAACCAGCTGTCTAAAATGATCGAGAACAGCGCGTGGTTCCCATTGATTCCTCAACGGGACGCCGACAACGCTATCTCTGGTGCTCTGACGGGAGCTTGATGGACCTCTCAGGAGGTAACTCTGTTACAACCTTTGGCCAATATTTGAGCCAAATTCTGTTGACTTCAAACGAATAATAATTAAAGATTATAAAGTAAACCAAGTGCATATTTTGTCGGACCATTTTTGATATTCCATTTATTTATATTATTTATAATATCCTTACAATCTAGGGACTAATTTTACACTTTGGCTGTAATATAAATGCGAATCATTGCCACAGGGAGCTGTTAAGCACAGGACAAATTAGGTTGTGTGTTCGAAATATCTGAAAATCGATGATGAATTTCTTTACGGGTACCTACCAACCTACCTAATTCAGATATTTACCAACTTTGGTTGAAACTACATGAATTCCAGAATTCTTGTGCTCTAATGTACGCATTCAACGTTGTATGATTTATCGCAGCCATATTTGATCGGGAAACGTCCACGGTGACTAATAATGGGATGTGGTTCCGCAACCAGTACTTCCGCTAACATAGGTATTTTAGGCACCTGTTGTAAGTATTGTGAAATAACGCGATGAGTGCTCCCTTATCTGTAGATAAGGTAGGCCCCGATCGCTCACTCAATGTGTCACCGTACAAATGGAACCAGTAAGGGCGTAGATAGACATGAAGATTGATAAATATTTAAGTTGGTTATACGTGATATCATCCGCTAGCAGTACGTTGAGCCTGATTTGCATAAGTATCGTTTGGTTTTATTGGTCTCGGACGCTTAACACTTGTCAAAGCTCTGACACTGACTACGATCATGACAACTGTGGTTGTATCTTGTACGGGAAATGGGGAGAGTTTTACTTTCGTGGAGGTGGTATCAACGTTTGTTATTTTGTTACATTGGCACCTGTTCCCGTAGCCGTGTGGTCAGGAATTCTGGCGTTGTACCATGGTTATAGAGCGTGTTGCTCTGTTAAACCCATAAAACTCACTCTCATCAGTAAAGACAGGTAAGACTCATTTTTACAATATCTGCTACTTACACTTTTTTAATGATTAATGGTAAAAATATACCTACACTCAGGTTAGGCCTATCATAAAAATATACGGTTCAGGAAATGCTACAATGCAACTCCAAATTTGACTCCACTTAGGTTTAGTGTTCCTATTCAATTTCATTTTCGAAATAATCCTTACTTACCCACGTATACAGACGAATTGAGGAACTTTTAGAGTATAAAATAACAAGTGCATTCGCTAAAACAACGAAGAGTGCAGTGCAACAAAGCAAAACAAGTATAAAATAGTTGTCAGAGAACCTGCCTTCAAAAATCCCCTCAGATTTATGGTAGAGGTAGGTACCTAAGTAGAGATTGAAACCAAGAAAGCTTGGTAATAACGCAGTAACAATAATAATAATAAAGTACCCAGTAATAGGCTCATATATAAAGATTTCTATGAATTTCGGTTATTCTGGAGAAAAAAAACTACTTTTTATACTTCAAATAGATAACCTCCTTCCGTAGACTTTCAAGTTCCAATCAAAGGGATATGAAAAATCACATATATATAACGTGTCCAGATGTAAGGGTGTGGAAATCACTAATTATGACGTAGATAGTTCTATCATTTAAATAAATTTTAATAAAATTTCTTATTCAGATGAAAAAAAAACGGATCATATTTCATGTATTCGCTATTACTATGTCAATACATCTTATGTCTCTTACTGTCCAAGAGAGTCTCCCAATCAAATTTCAACTTCCTATGGTGAACAGTAGAGAAATTAGCTCTTTCAGCTGATCAGAAAAGCGCCCATAATTCCAATAGTATTTTAAAGTCCCAGAAAGTCACCTTATCAAATTTCAACTTCTCAGGAACAGGAGAGAATTTATCTCACTCAGCTGATCAGAAAAGAGCCCATAATTTCAGTCGTCTCAATATATCAGACATTCTTCCTATTAAATTTCAATGACTTTGGGTGAACAAGAGAGAATTTAGCTCACTGAGCAGATCAGGAAAGAGCCCATAATCTCGATCGTCTCTTAATATCCCGAAGAATCTCCATGTCAACTTTCAACTTCCTTGGGTGAACAGGAGAGCTCACTCAGCTTACCAGGAAAGATCCCATCATTTCAATCGTCTCTTGATGCTCTAGAGTCTTCCTATCGAATTTCAACTTCCTTGGGAGAACAAGAGATAATTTAGCTCATTCAGCTGATCAGGGAAGATCCCACTATTTTAATCGCCTTTTAATGTCACAGAATCAAGTTTCATCTTCTAGGGTGAACAGGAGAGAATTGAGTTAACTTGGCTGAGAAAAGAGCCCATAATCTCGATCGTCTCTCAATAGTGCAGAGAGTCTCCCAGTCAAATTTCAATTTCCTAGGGAAAACAAGAGAAAATTCAGCTCATTCATCTGATAGAGTTTCCCTATCAAATTTCAACTTCCTAAGATAGAATTTAGCTCACTCAGCTGATCAGGAAAGATCCCATTATTTTATTTGTCTTTTCTTGCCCCAGAGAGGCTCCATACCAAATGCTTTCGATATCGATATTCTGCCAGTTCGTTTTAGCAATTGCTCGATTTTCTCCAATTCATCATTACCCGTGGAAGCGGTAACGAAAGAATCGTGTCGAGTTTCTCCTTTTTTCGGCGTCAGTACTCTTTGTTGCGTTCTTTTGTCGTCGGCGTTGTTCGTTGGATAACGTTCGTTTACGCTTATTATTTTCACTCATTCCTTATAAAGAGAACGTCAATCAGTGTCAACAAAAAATCAAATACCCGGGCATCTACTTAACGACCCACGAACCAAGTTATCTAGTTAGTTTCACAGGCAGTTGGTTGGCAGGGCCACCTTTTTAGCAACCAATGGTTTATGCAACCTTGTGCGCAAAAATTCAGATATTGGGCCATTCTCAACACATGAAACCATGTCAATATATTGGTAGGTAGGTAAGTAGGTACTTATTATACCAAAAATGAAAGGGATGCGTTTGTGGAGAGAAAAATACATACGGATATGATGATTAACCCTCCCATTCCAAATTCACAACATTAGAGAGTAATTGTTTAAACGTACAACTCACAGTATACAACTTTAATAGAAAGGTCTAACTGCCCTAATTTTTAATTAGGTTTTTTATTTTCCTCCTACGTTTCTTCTCCCTTGAACTGGAGCTTCTTCAGGTAGACGCAAAAATATCAGATTAAAAATAATAACTTTAAAATTGTAAAATCTCTAACAATATTTTCTTCATTGTTGATGAAAAACATGTTAATCATTGTCTTTTTATGAAAATCAAATTTAATATCCCAGATAGTCTTCCTTTCAAATTTCAACTTCCTAGGGTGAACAGGAGAGAATCGTTAGAGACTTTACAATTTTTAAATCTGATATTTAGAAACTAAGAAACCAAATCAAGGACAGACAGGCCTTAAAGACATTAAAGGTTTTCAATCATTTGAACTGCCCAAGTTATTGAAAACCTTTCCCAACTGCCCAAATAAAGAAATGTTGCACAGTGTAATACGACCGTGTGATTTGTTCACACATTCGTTCTTCACACTAATACAGTGTAGAGTTTTACCAAACATTCCTCAAGCTCCTAGAAAATGTACACTTACTTTTATGATTTCTCTTTCAAATTCTGCCATTTTTGTTGAATTTTCGCATTTGTTGAAGTTGCGTTGACTAAAGGTCGCCTTTCTTCTCTGAGATCCAGTCAAAATATCGCTCGTTTATGAGTCATTCGGCCATATCATAAGTCTACTCGTAATAAATATTATCGACCATTCATTACAACCAACACACTCTTGCCTCAAAAAACACTGTGAATCTAAGAAGAAAATAGACGCAGGAGTAAGTACTGCTGATCAAATGGAGGTTAAGTTATCGTAGGTACATGATCCCAATATCAATACATAAGGGTTTCTTAACGTTTTCAGAGTTAAATCTATCAATACGCAGTTATGGCCTCTAGGGTTGATGGTTTTCTTCACAGTCGTATCAACGAGTATTCTTGTATTTATGGCAACTGCGCTGTTGGTCATGATTGTTGGCTACAATCAGACATGTCAGCAGTATAAGAAATTCATCGTTTCGCACCTGAACGTGAGTAAATTCACAATTTCTCGTTTTACTTGAACTAAATTTAGTTGGTAGGATTTGTGGAACTTACCTACTTTGAGTGCACTAACTAAAGCGGCGAGGAGAGCAGGATGACTAAGAATCTAGTCTGAAGATATAGACTATATTCTCAAGAAGGTTCAGCAAAGTAGATAGGTTCCACGACCCGAAACAACAGAAACATTCAATAGCTAATGATAATTTGATGGGCTAAATAAAAAATTTTATGATAGGCAAACGGAGCTCTGGCCAAAGCAGTTTATGAGAGGTTGCCATGTGAGGTATCATACGACCTAATGGATTATCTCCAGCCCGATCCAGTATACATCGATTATCGATACAGGAGAGGCAATTGGATGATTGACACAGATCTGCTCCTCAAACTCTCAATGGAGTCAACAGTTGTTACCATTTTAATATATTTTGTGATCACGGTAGTAAACGTGAAATGCTGTCGTATGCCCAAAGTCAGAAACGTTTTGAATACCCAACTATAAAACGTTATCATTTTTGAAGTGATGTAATTAGGATCAGGTTCAATTTTGTATTTATCAAATATTCGTAATTCATAATTTTATAATGTTAAGTATTAACTCCTATCTGTGTGGTATCATCATTTATTTCCCCTACCTATCATTTTCAAAGTCAAATATTCGTAGATATGTTTTGCCTATGAAAAAAAAAACAGAAAATCTCGAGTCTATGTTTGACATAAACTTTTTTAGAAAAAACAAATTTCAAACCACGATAATGCAACAGCTCATTTCCATCAGGTGACTTGCTTTGCTCAGTCGTTTTTTTTTCTTAACACTAGGTATTCTTCTACCAAAAATGCCTGCCATCATAATACCCCTACACCCATTTTTAAACTTTTAGAGATCTTCCTTGTTAATTTGCTAAGTGCAAAGAAATTTGAGACGTTTCCAAAAATATCTGACACCTCGACAGAGTTCAAACTCATGCCTTTGATTTTTTTTAGAGGAAAGCTCTTCACAGCGTTCTAACTAAATGCGCTAATGTACCTACCAATTTAATCAAACCTCTTCGAACAAGGGAGGTGCAACTGCAGGCAGCTGGCTCACGTATGCTTGCCGGAAGAAGTTGCAATCGAGCAAGATAGGTCAATGTCACAGTGGGTTTTAAATTAGGCAAACGGACTTGCTTTTTGGCTTAAGTAAGTGAGGAAGCGAAAGATGTTACATTAGTGAATGTGATGTTTACAGCCTGGCTCGAGAGGGATTAATTCGTTTCAAAGTCTGTGGTCCTAGTGACTGCGCAAAATGTAACGAACCAAAAAGCCTTTGATTTCTAGAGGAAAGCCCTTTAGGAACAACGCTCCAAGTGGGTAATAGTTCGTCACAGCCACGTATTGCAGGTTGCTGCACACAATGCAGCTAACTTCTTTACCAGCTGCAGGCTAATTTGGAAAATTGGATACCTAACCAATTGGATTACCAATGTTTCAAACAGTTGTTGGTTTCGTACCGGCTTCTGGTAATCAAATAGGTTTTCCCATCCTCCTCACAGCTCTTATGTATACTGAAGATGAATGACCCTAAATTGTCGTTAAAACAGCAATATTCAACGTAAAAAAAGTTTTTTGTTTACTACATTTTACAAAATGTTTTACCCATTTGATTTGAGACTACAAAACTTTTCTTCAATATACAATCAAATATATCAAACTCAATCTAATCCGAATTCTAAAATTTGATGTATCCCGAATAGGATGTCAAAAATGATATTAAAAAAAATTATATGTTAAGTCAAGGATGGCAGTAGAGGGAGAGTGGATAGCATGGTATTAAATTCTGTGAAAGTGAAGTTGAAAATGCGTGGGGGATTCAATTTTTCTGATAAAGTTGTAGCTGGTACAGAAGTTAGCATTATTGAGTGCCACCTGCAATACATGGCTGTGACAAACGACTCCTCGTGCGCTATTGAGGCCGATTTAATCAAAGCTCTTTGACTGCGGGAGTTATCCTTGAACTTAACGTTTCCCCAATTAAATATGGGGTCGGACGAACGACGAAGTGAAACTGCAGGCTGCTGAGTCAGTTGCTGGAAAAAGCTGTAGTTGAGCAAGGTAAGTCATTGTCACGTGTGCTTTAATTCAAGTGAATGAGGAAGTGAAAGATTCTATGTCAGGGAATGTGATGTTTACACAGTCTGGCTCGGGAGGGATCATTTAGTTTTAATGTCTCAGTCTTACTGGTTCCACCAAATGTGACGGCCCAAAAATATTTTATACCTCGACAGAGTTCGAACTCGTGTCTTTAACTCTTTTATAGAAAATCTCCTTAGAAACAGTGCTCCAACTATACGCTACTGAGACCTCTTCAACCGCTGGAGATTTCCTTGAACGTAACAACTTCACAATGAGACTGCAAGGAATGATCCGGGTGTTCTAGAATGGCTAACGCCTTTATTAAACATGCAACTCTGGGGGGTGCGAATGGAGTATGAGCTAAAGTAATGAATCAATCTGACACTGGACATCGAGAGATGAATGGGATGAACATGGGAAGGGGAATTACATGCATTTACCAGATCTAAGGATTTTCATTGGATTTAAGGAGAGTTGGCTGAAGCTGATGATTCGAGCTGTCAGTCAATTCGATAATAAAATTTTGAATAGTGCAATGCTTTTTCATGAAATAGGGATGTAGTCTCATTCAAACATAGGTTGATAATATTTGCCTATATGTACATCAACATTAGATTGTGTTGAGCTTACTCTAGTAAGTCTGTTCCTGTCCAACTAGTAATATGGTGGAAGAAAGTAGGTAGGACGAAACATAAGAATATTGTCTATTATAAACTGTATCTATTAGGTAATATACATTGTTTATGATCTGCACCACATGAGAGATAGGTAGGTACATCAAAATATGGAATGAACTGGATGCAGAGGATTGACACAATCATACTTAAACGATTCGGGCTTTCTTCGTGCACTGAGATAGTGTTGTCTAACGCACGGGTATTCTGGGTTAAGAGTGACTACAGAACGAGTTGGTATTTTGATACATGTAAGGCTAAAACAGCGATCAATATATTCGATTGGGAGTCGATAAATAGACAAGATTGATTCGGATTTCTATCTAAAATAATTAGTATTTCATTTTACCATCTATTTCATTACACGAAAAGGCACCTAGATTAGACAGGCTTTTTTACCTACACCCCGACAGCGTCATAAAGGTATGTACACGTGAGTACATACATACTATGGGGTTTCACAAGGTGAAGCATGACTGGTTATTAGATTCTTTGAAAATAACATATTCCAATATTGAGTAAAAATACGTGGGTACTCGAAGAAGTTTACCTATGTTGAAATATTCATGTGGAAGGGTAAAATGAAACAGGTAAGTGACCACATGTGGTACAATACTTCAAAATATCACTGTGATAGGACACATTTTATGTTCGACATAAAACTGTTCACTTGCATTGCTTCTAACACAAACTTAGTTTTGTCTCTAAGAATCCTCACCATACGTATAATCCCCTCATTTCTCAATCCCTTCCTTTTACCTTTTTTCATTCTGCGGTCCCACATCTCTAGGGCATCGAGGCCTCATTACTCCAATCCGTTTCCACCATGAACAAAACACGTAAATACAAACAAAAATCAAAAGGATGAATGAGGAGTTATAGAACGGGCCACCATGAGGAGAAACGAGTATGTACTGGGGGTGAACCTAGTCCCACCTTTCGGGGACCCTGTACAACCTCGGGTCCTTTGACTTGGGCTGAAAAACCAACAGGAATTGAAGCATGGGCAACCTAAGTGGAGGCAACCTGAGCACGCAAAAACGACATCTATACAAGCTCGCCCTCACCTGAGCTCGAGTTATGCTCATGACAGGCTGACTGTTGATCCCAGGTTGACAGCATTGTGACTCTGGATGTGTAGAGGAACCACATAAGGTGTATCCTGTAAATGGACTTAGGCGCCCAGGAGGTGCAATGGGGGTCCACACTCAGAGAGGGGTGTGACAGTACCATACGAGATACAACTTGTACTAATAGCATATATGCTACGTTAGGAGAAGATAAGTTTTCCAGTTCTAGGATCACCCATCCATCGCCAAACGCGGGCTTTCGAAAACACGGGAAGAAGCGCCTGACGCCCGTTGGGAAACAACGGAGCGACGGCAGCGCATTCCCTTGGATCTCGCGGGAACTGTCACACTCCCCCCTTAAAAAACATACTTGATTGAAGAGCAAGTATGTAAACTAGGTGGAATAGTTTACTGGTTGAGAACTGATGCTCACTAATAAATAGCTGCATTGGCAATTGAGGATAAAAAGGTGAAATTAAAACAGGATGGATTGTCAATGAATCTTCATATGAAGTATTCATTAGGTAGTTAACCCCCAATCAAAGATTGGAACAATCGGGAATAATATAACTTGCTCAAACAGGAGACTTACAGTAGGGAGCTGCCCACTTTGGGGACTTACGAAAATGGGAACTATGCCCTGGGGAATTAACTTGCTCAACTTTAGAGACTTACAGTGGAAGGTGCCCACTATGGGGACTTATGAAATAGGGAACGATGCCCTGGGTTTGGGAACAATGCCCTTGAAAATTAAGTATGTTGAATAGAAATAATATGAGGGGATAAATTGAGAAATTAATAAACAAGAACCAATGAAAGTATTTATGTATCCAAGGGAGTATAATGGGTATTCCTTCTGGAAACCCGGGCCATGTTTCTTCTGAAACATTAACGCCCCAAAAATAGCGGATCGGATTACTAGGCGTCAGCCGTGCATAATCCTAACCACGCTCTGCTACCATGTAATGGACTTAGGCGCCCCGGAGGTGCAATGGGGGCCTAAATCCACACTCATAGATAGAGAGGGGTGTGACAGTACCATACGAGGTACAACTCGTACCATTAGCATACTCGTATATGCTACGTTAGGAGAAGATAAGTTTTCCAGTTCTAGGATCACCCATCCATCGCCAAACGCAGGCTATCGAAAACACGGTAAGAAAGCGCCCGACACCCGTTGGGAAACAACGGAGCGACGGCAGCGCATTCCCTTGGATCTCGCGAGAACTGTCACAATCCTTGCTGCCCTATACTTCTTATCTTGCACAAGACACAATTCTGTTATCTATCAACCACTGCGAATTAGCTAAGCCAACCTACCAGCAAACCATTCGTAAAATCCTCTCGCATGAAAATGTCAAGGGCACTTCAGGATGAACAGACCACCACAGATACAGCCAGGGTTCGGCCCAAATGGCCACTGTGGAAACCCAGGTGACATGAAAGCGGATTAAGTGTCTTTTTGAGCAGCACACACAGACCTATGAAAAAAGTGCATGATTCGTAAGAATTGTACTCAGTAAATTTGAGGAATCTTACGCTCTAGTAACAAAGAGCCATTCTGTAACTGATCTGAAGGACAAGTGAACAAAACACTACCAATATCATTACAGCGATCTGTTACTTCGGGCAAAGAGAATTTTTGTAACACAATCATGGCAACATCACAGCAGCAAGTTGTAGCAGTGTAATTTATTTTCAATAAGTGACAAAAACTAGGATTCAACTAGAGTTAAACTTATACCTGAACTCACAGCAACACAGTGGAAACACACAGTTAGCTGACTCGAAGGTTGCAGTAAGTTGGCAGTCTCTATAAAACTTCCCACGATTCGAAGTCCCATCACAACTGAAAAATCAACTCAAAACTCACAACTGAAAAACTTCAATAGTGTTGGTGACTTCACAGTAAAACTAAAGGCACAGGAGGGGAGTTGGATACATGAATGGTCTGACAAAGAGAATCTGCCACCTACCTAGATCCCCTATCCCCCCCCCCCCTCCCATCATATCTATCTTCCTGGTAGATCCGGTCATATAGATGAGACACATGGTATCTAAGCTGTGATGCACAGTATCTATGATCACCACCTATTTGGTTAGCATTCGCTGATGCTTGCCCTAGACCTAGTAGTTACTACGTGTGGTATTAATACAATAAAACCTACTTGTGGAACTTCCTAATGGCCAATCTTTGGCCGCATCCACAAACATTCTAGTTGCTACAGATGTGGTTTGTAAAAAGTGTGTGCCGAAGTTTGCAATACTACCCCCAACTAAACTCTAAAAGTCTTATATTCAAGCTGTGTAGTTAATGTATGTTAGCAACACAAGCTATGATGAAAAAAAGATCAATATGGAGTTGTGACGTGGTAAATTCACGTCTCCCCTTTTCTTTACTTTTCAGAAAATTTGGTTTTACTTTTTCACAATCTTGATTCAGCCTCAAGCCAAACTTTGTACAAAAAAGTAATTAAACTCATATGTAATTTATTAAAGTAACGTTCAAATAGCCAACCATGGGAGAGATCTCGACCTGTAGGAGGAAATTGGCGTTCCCCTCTTTGAGCTGAAATTTTACTCCTGCTGAGAGAAGGGGGGGGAGAAACGTGGGAGATCGGACGGAGGGAAGAGGGATCTGTTCCCGCTGGAACTCCCTGGAAGGTGCTCCTTTGTGCTCCAGAGAAAGGTAGGCCATTTTTCCTGACACCTCATGGTCTATACTTTTGCTAAATTTCACAGTTCTCTAACCACCCTAAATCATGAAATCAAAATAATCAGAAAGTTTTTTTGTACCTCTACAATAAACTAATCAGAACAAAATCTCAATGAATGCAAGGTCTTTATGATTGATCCCAATCTTTCTCTAAAATACATGTTGTAAAAACCAAAGTTTTTTCATAGTGCTACGCTGCTCATTGTATTTCTATTTAAAAAAACCATTAGGGAAATCAAAATAGAGCCACTGTCATGCCACTGATATAATGGAAGGAACTGAACTGAAGATATTTTTTCTTAATTTTTTAGGATTTTGTTATGAAATTGTTTATTTGTTATATTCATTTATTCACGGGCATGTATTCACGGGAAAATTGCCCAATTTACATGAAGTAATAAATATTTGACATAGCTTATTTATAAAGAAATTCAAATATTAGGTAGGGAACAATAAATTGAGAAAAATAGGGAATACTATAATATAAAGGAATAACCATACCAGGAAATATTAACCTTATACTTTTTTGGGGCATCCATTTTCTCAGGCATATACTTTGGATTTCTTTGGGTAACCCCACTCATTAAATGGTTGAACAACAAAAGCATTTCTCATACATTTTCTCAAAATGAGAAATTCTTTGATAGGGCATTTCAGTTATTTGGCACAGAACCAGCTTCCTTCCACATCGTAAGGTAAGTGTCTCCCGGTGAGGTGATTTCAGAACATCTAGGACAAATTTCATCTATTCATTGAGGAAAATCTAAGAAAATTGAATAGTAAATTTAAAAAAAAGGTTTTATAAGATTATAAATAAAAATCCTAAGGAAGTAGGAGGAAAGTTTGTGAACTGCCTATTTGCGTCTTGACCTGCAACAGTCTTGTGGTTATCATTTTTAGAATAAATCAAGTTTAATTTTAACAGAAATTTGGAGTGCCTCAAAATTTTGAAATAATATCTTGTTGAGTGTTATTAAAGACTTAAGATGGCATGTCAAACCCTTTCCAAATTTTACAAGTGTACAATCGTTTTTTTCTCGTAAACATACCATACTATAAGGTAAAAGTTTTCTAGCCAAAACCTTAAAAATAAGATAGGGATCTGAATTGGCTATAAGGTAGTCTCAGGCATTGAAATATGATCAAGTTTGATTTTAAGTAGTTTCCTATTTCTACTCCAAAAATAGGTAGTGGAATGCACCCCGATCTCATAGACCAAAATAATACATTAGAAACTTCAATGAAAACTACAACTTTGGTAAAATTTGAAGATACCCTTTTGTCTATTAAATCCTACAATTTTTAAAAGGGTAATAGTTGTATTTTATCTCTCTAAGAATCATGATGAATTTAGTTAAATTTTAGGCGTCAGCTCAAGTTGGGAAATGCTAATTCCCTCAGGAATTTCAATATTTCGTGAATTAAGGACATTTCTTCATCCCGCTTATTGGTGTGTCAAGGGATCATACCGGAGGGTAGAATTTTTCATGAAAGCTTAGAAATAAATTAGCTTGTTGGTTGCTATCAGTGGACTTGTATGGGAGATATAAAACTCTAAAAAACCTCACATCGTTAACATTGGTGGAGGCGCCGGGTATATCTTCCAAAGGATCGATCCTATGGCAAATTATCGTACCTCTCGCTAAAATTTAAGATTCAATAAACAGCCACAATTCGGGACTAACTTCCTATGCCTGGTTCACCAATTAAGACTACCTGACATGAATACTTATATGCATCATTATTATTCTCAATGTGTTATGTAACTTTTGTATTTGTCATGTGAATTTTCAAGTATGTTTTGAAAACAACGCCACATTCCTCCTACAGGTCGAGATCTCTCCCATGGCTGGCTATTTGAACGTTACTTTAATAAATTACATATGAGTTCAATTACTTTTTTGTCCGAAGTTTGGCTTGAGGCTGAATCAAGATTGTGAAAAAGTAAAACCAAATTTTTTGAAAAGTAAAGAAAAGGGATGACGTGAATTTCACCACATCACTGAGTAATAGCAAATGTAACAAGTTTGTGGAAAATAATCCATTTAAAAATCCAATATTTTCTCCTTCAGAATTAAATGGGAACGGAATATTTTCATAGATCACAAACAGGAATTTGCAAGAACCATAACCAATTAACCAGTCATGCCTCAGCTTTAATTTCTTGACACACTAAATTGATCTTGACGATCACAGTGATTTTTCCTATGACACTTCAAAGGCCAACATCGCGCTCGTTGATTCACCAGCAATACGGACGCTCCAGTGTATACCTACATGAAGATACTTACACTAGTTACATGATAATAAAGATGAAATGTTGTTAACAAAATGATTTTAGACTATAATATTCACGTAAAACATAGACGTCAATATTTCAGGCCACCAGGTATTCAATATATACTTCATCTAAAGGGTAGCCTTGAACAATACGTAATAACAAAACATATTGCTGGAGTCGCTTACAAAAAAATAATAATAATCAACACGCTACAACTAGTAAGAAACCTTAAAACTTAAAATAAATAATACCTAGTTGAAACAAGAACAATACTTTTTATAAGATATAAATCACAGTGGTTTTTGTAAAAATATAACAAGCTATATTGGAAGCACATTACCTATAATTTATTAAATAATGATTTAAAGGTGTGGAATGAACTCAACATTAGGTACCTACGTATACAGGACACTAATACAGAGAGAAAAACGCTTAAGAAGAGAAAGGAGGTTACGATTTTCTCATCTTCACTCATAAAGTACAATGCATACCAAACAAACAATGACTTTGATATGATTATCACGAATAACATTGATAATACAAATAATAAATACGAATGTATTCTGTTCTGTACTTTTGAATATAAAGTAGAGAACATTAGGAACATAAAAATGTTACACTATGTAACAACGTCACAACGGTATTCAAAAGAGCATGATTGGTTCCAAGCAATCAAACGCCTTCTGAACCTACGTACTTTGCTTTATTGACGTAATTTAAATCGATTTTGTTGGAAGAAATACGCAAGATGCGACACCTAACGACTAGCACAAAACAGGATTTATTATAGGTAGATGTGTGTAATTCAAAATTATTTCACGTTTTTTGGAAAAAGGGAAACGATCGTGGTTGTTGAAATAGTGTGAAAGATTTCTAGAGAGCTTTCAACATTCCTTACGACACAAAAAGCTTTGACGTGAAACATCTAGAACTACCTGTTGGTCGCACTGTTTCAGGAATAATATTTAAAATCACGATTCTAGATAATAACTGAACTGGCCTCACAGCAGTGCTTTTCGGGTAAAAACAAAAGAATGGTGATGAAAGGATGGCTTAGGTTGTCTTACATCCCGAAATATTAATTTAGAAATCGATTCATAGGAAACTGTTACGCGCAGCAGGTGATATTTAAGCATGAATCTCAATTCCGTAAGAAATACCCTAAATGCGCTAACATGGGTTTCACTGCTTTGATTGCTTGAAAGTAAACTGATTTTAAGATAAAATAATGGATACCCTAACCCTAATTCAAATCGAAAATTCACAATTGGATCAAAATATGAATAAATAGATAAAATCTAATGGTACTTTAGTTGTCAATGCTCAATTGGTGAGAGAGAGGTTTGTAGAGCTGAGGAAAGCATAATACTCAAGAAAAAGGGTTGCTCCTCCGTTTCAGACTGCCATGATGATTTTCTGGGAGCTCTGACGAACCTCGAATTACTTCATACGGAACGACGTATGTTTGAACAGTTTCCGTCTCATCAACAAAATCTTCGAAGCTCATGTTGGTCAGTCCTTTGCTGGATTTTGTTCGGGATTTTTTCACATTAGTGTGTTTGCTTGGCTTAGGGCGGTTTTTGTTTGGGTCATCATGAAGACGCTTAGCTGTATCACTGGGTTTGACTTGAGAAGAATTGATATCATCGATAAATATTAGGTTGTCTACAGAATTTTCCGAAGGTGTGTCTGGATCTTGATATCCATCAATGACGGGATCTTCAAAAACAAGCAGGTCTTTGCTTTCGAATTCAGAATCTGTAAATTCTTGTTTTTCAGCATCTACCATGAATGGGTTTGTACTGCTGAAAGGAGTGGCGCCAAACATGTCCTGGTCTGGTGATATGTTTTCATTCTGAACGTCAAATGAGTTTTCCATCTTTCTCTTTTTCTCGACTTTGTTGAATGGTGCCATCGAGAAGACATCCTCAACTTCTTGAGTCGGTGATTCTGATATGTCTAACTCATCATCAGCTAACAATGGTTTCTCTCCATAACTGTGGCCCACGAAACAGTCCTGTTCTTCTTCTATGATTGGAGAGTGTTTGACAACAACTTCATCCCGAGCCATACTCTCAGTTTCAGCATGATATGCTGACGAACCACAAGTAAGTATACTCTCGTTGATTGTTTCAGTCTCATCTAAACGAGCTGTGGAATCATCCGCATCTCGTGTTTGTAAATCAGTAGCAGATCCTATGGAGTCATCAGACTGGCTATTCTCTTTGCCAGGATGCTTGAGCCTGGATTTCTTCCTCCTTAATATTCCTAAATGAAAGATAAAATAATAATTTCAATCTTAGGTAAAACTTCCCCTCATGTTTTATCAATCTCATTTTCTGTTCTATTAATAATAAAATATTTATTTCTGCTTTCCAGTTACTTATTCTTAGCTTAAGTAAGTTCAAGTTGGATTGGGTTTATACTATCCGTTTTTCAAGAACTATTCTATTCCATTCTACTCTACCTAACAGAAAACACCAAGCTAAATAGTGGGCAATGAGCGACACCTACATATTTTATTTGTAATTTTTTAATGAAAGGAGATTTCAACCTGGTTTTCATTTACACGACCTGCACTCTCGAACGATTAAAGCATTCCCGTTTTGAATTTTTATTTTGGTGCTCCAGTAAGTTATAGTCACTAGTGAACTAAACTTTTAAAAGCCGAGGTATAACACTTCTACCTGGGAGATTGCGGTGAAGTTTTCCAAATCCAAGGGCAACGTACGTTTCCATAAACCTAACAAACAAGACCTATTCTTCTACACACGAGATCTTAAAACGGAATTTAGCGAAAAACGTTATCTATTTCCACGAAAAATAGAGTTACAATGTAAATCGATTTCGACAGTTAGGTCATCATCAGTGACAAACAATACCTACCTTATTGTTTGTATCGTTATTTTTTGTTACTGATTATTACCTAACCGTCGAAATCGATTCAACATTGTAACTATTTATTTTTTCTGGAAATAGAAAACGTTTTTCCCTAAATTTAGTTTTGAAATTGGTTTCCACAACTTCGTCGCGAGTGATTTAGTTTAGTTAGTACGAAATCATTGATCTTACCAAATGAGGTAAGATAACAAAATTCTATCACCAGTACTTTCAATAGGTCTTTCAATCTGCTGTACCGCAATGCTCGTACACCGGCCTGAATGAAAAGAGAAGCCCCTAAATGACAAAACCCAGCTGGGATGTGAACAAAAACTCAGGGCCATAAGGATAAGGGAATAATTTGGCAACGATAGAACAACATATAAAGCAGCTTAGGAAATGAACCTGTCAGCAAAGTACAAATCCTAGCCTACTACAGGATTTGAGAGCAAAAAGCACAAAAGGCCCATGTCCTAATGACATCTTTAAAAACTAGTCCACTTAATATTTTTTTTGGAGGTAACCCATTAAAGTCCCCTTGAAGCAGGGTTTTCTCATGATCGGGATTTACAGTCGTATTTTCCCGAGTACTATGTTCCCTCACAGCTTTCATTATTATTTAAAATATATATTATTACCTATTAAATTACATAGTATTGTAGCATAAGTATTCTAGACTTAGATATAGTTTTGAAAGAAAATCTTATACCGGTTTCTTCATCAGATGAAACGTCTTCTTGGTTAAATGTGAGTTTTTCATACTTCGACCGATCCTGAATTGGGATCTTTGTGAACAGAGATGGGGCAGGTAAAACACCCAAGTCAGGCGGCGGCTCTTCCACCAGCTTCTCCTCAGGGACAAAATATTTCCACTCCTTTTTCTTGTTGTCAAACCCTGTCGAAGTGGAATTCCGTAACATAACATTTGGGAAGAATTAAAATATTATATTCTCTAAGTATGCACCAACTCCTGTGTTCACAAATCAACCTTAACTATAAACCTATCAGTCTTTTTCTACTTCCGCAGATCCACCAACTAGTTGATTCGCGTAAATCCCCACTAAGCTATAGACCTCGTTTTTTTAGACGAGATTTGATTATCGCCTACTCAAGTAATGTATTCCTCTCCCCACACACATACACTATTATTTAGGTTGTCTTAGTTCTTGCTAAAATCTTCAGGATGTTCAATGACATTTACTCTCGTGCCAACACCAACAATGGAGATCCGAACTATGAACTCACCAATCAACTAGTTACCACCAGCAGTGTTTTTTCTAAATCATTTAGCAGGGAATTAGAAGAGAACGACAAGTACATTGTATCCTTTCTCTTAAATAGTAACGAAGATGCTAATTACTTATTTTTAAAGAAGGATTCCAAAAATTTTAGTTGAGCAATGCTAACAGCATGTTGAATTGATTTAGATCCCTAGCTTTATTGGGCCTCGATGGAGGAAAGGTGTCTACATATAATGTAGTTTTCCTTACCTTTTATTTTGTGAGTAGGTATATTTTATAACACCAATTCATCTTTGTTATTTAGGTACCCGCTTATCGTTCTTAAAAAATATGAGCCATACATGCTAATCAAAGGGACAATGTCGCCAAGTCTGGCTCAAGTGTGTCTTGTCGACAATCACGAGTTGATTCAAACCCCATTCCCTCCAAACTGCTGGTATCCCATAGTTCCAAAATAAACTCGTTGATTAAATTTTAATGTTAATAGCAATCATCAGCACCGACACGAACGTCCAAAATGATATAAATGTTTAACGTCACTCAAAACAAGTAAATAACCAAATATTGATACATTAGGTTTCTTCAACTAATAATGCTAGAAGTGGTCGTTACTGCATACATTTTTTTTCTTCAAAGATTTGACATGGTGGGGGGGGGGGGGTTACCATATAATTTAAAGGTGCAAATTGGGAGTGAGTACCTACGGATAGAAACTGCATCCAAGTTAGTAAGCAATTCAACAAATATGTACACTTCTCCACCACCAAAGAAGTAAAAACCATCATCATAGTTTGGTACTTTTCATAAAATGTGAAAAGTAGGTGCAATTAAAATATTGAATAGGTATACAAATTCCCACACGAGGAAAAATAAAATCATGAAAAGTCAAAGAATGCAACTGTAGAGGAAGAAATGAACCAATTCAGGACTGAATGTATTAAACAAAGGTTGAAAGGAGATATTAACCACGCCGCCATAATTATTAGTGCTAACGCTACGAAGATCATCAAGATTAAGTTAGTTGGTAACATTCTACCGTGCAGCGTAGCTACAAAAGTGATACATCACGGAAGGGTACATAAATAACATAATCCTTCAAACACCAGCCTTTATTAAGAGAAATAACAGCCGCATCTACTTGCAAGCAAAATTGAAATTCATCGGATTTTGTTAATTTTTCATCGTCAGTAACATCAAATTAGAAGAGGGTTGGTATGGGGGACCCACGAGGGTGGATCACAACAAAACAGGGGTGCTCACCGAACTGAACGGGCTGAACGTGAAATAAGGACTGATATTTGAATAGTTATCGTTTACAATAGGCAATAACAATATAATTTTGGAACAATATTACAAACTAAGGAAAACACGAATAACAAGTAAGTACATTATTACAGTACAATGTCAATATTTGTATATTTTTCTCTCTCTCTCAATATAAGTAGATTACACGATGAAAATAAATTTGGTAGTAAGTACACAAAAGAAGTATTGTCTTTTTGGAATACATTGATGGAAGTAAGGGACGTTTCCCGAATTGTATTGCTGCTAATATTGGTGCAACATGCCCATGTCCATATTAGGTCAGATAGAAGGGATTTTTCTTGAACCAAGCAAGTGCGAATGGTGCTCTCTATGATATATCAATTTCAAAATAATGAATAATTTAACCAAATTTAACAATAACAGAAAATGTTTGGATATGAACTTAACTTTAAATGTAATAGTCGTGTCAATGAGTAAAGCTGAAATCTTTACTAATCCAAGTGCAGCAAGGTGAAAAGGGTCCTGCTATCATAGATTCTTTGGTAATACCAATGTCGAGCTAAGAGCAGAAAATAGCAGAGGCACCTTGATAACGCTTTTATTACTCTATTACATTATGGTAACATAATAAGTAGTTTTGCAGTATCAGTTAGAAGTTGTTTATAAATTGAGGCTTTGATACAATAATTTTGCCATAAAAGTAGTAGTTCGCTTAACCTACCAACTAATTCTTTTCTAGGACATGAAGCAGCAATGATAGTTTACATGACTGTATAGATTGTCAGAACAAGCCGATGACTGAACTCCCTTCATCACAGTGACATCGGCATTATATATCTACCTACCAAATATATTTTATGATGAACGAGATCGACAGATTTCATTTTTGTTCGTTACTTTTTTTCACCGGGTTGTGACCATTTAATACCATTATACAGCATGTACAATTCATGCAGGTCACATGCATTCAAAACTACCTAAGTACGATGTTGTAGACATATTTTTCACAATAAAGGACAAACGTGCTTTTAGCATGGCTGAAAGGGAAATCCATTACACACAACTAAATATTGCTAGGGGACTTTTAATTCATTTTGGTTAATTAAGTAGGTGATTGTGGGTATTTATAGACATGAGGCAGTAGGCTTTTCTATTTTCTCCATTCTCTCATACATACAAAACCAAACATTAAGGTATGTAGACTATGACCTTTGCACTGTGTAAGATTGACTGCTAATTGATCTCTCATCGTTTAACATACTTCTGAATCCACGGAGACTGCTCTTCTAAACTCCAGTCATTTCATGAACCCCGAAATGCTTGGGATCTGGGAATGCTGAATTCTTTCAAGGTCTCGACAATAATTTAGCAAAAGAACTAATTTTAGGCACCAGACATTCGGCTAACCATAGTAGCTATCCAGAAGAAACTTTATACCCTCTTTCCTAGCCACATTTTATTGCTATGCAATACGTACGTGATTTATTGTTCATTATTTATTATTAAATTAATTATTTCTGATCAAATGTCTCATACAGAGCTTACCAAGAAAGTATGATGAGTTTGAGATTTAGCACACTTTAATTTCAGAGTTGTAAATAGACCACTAGGGAGGTTTTGAGAGTGCTGAGGTCAAAACAGCAAAAATTTCAAGCATACGTCTGTTGTGTTAAAGAATTGAAATAGTCGTTCCTGCAAGGATTCATTGGCACTAATCCATATTACCAAAACAATAAACACTTATTGCATTCCTGTCTTCAATATAGGTAGAAAGAAATAGCAAAAAATAGAAATGCCTTGATATCAGGGACAGTTTTAGACTCAGGTACCTAATTTCTATTTTTATTCCTCACCCCGCCGTAGCTTAGCAAAGTGTCACATAGCTATAATCACAACATTTGAATTGATTATAAAAAATGAAATAAAATTTATACTAATCCAAAATTAAACTGTTGATTCCAATAGAGAAGATAACATTGCGGAGAGGAATTACCTATTAAAAGATTCAGGGGCAAACAATAAGAACTATATGATATAGAATTAAATCATAATACAAGGTATGTTATTGAATGATAAACCAATCAGATTAAATGTTTGTGATGAAATAAGAAACACCTAGTGCGAGGCTTCTCACTTATTTTCCAACCTGTATTGAATTTATAAGACTATAATTGGGTATTTTCCTTCCGAAATTATGAAAAATTCAAACCGCATTTTGAGGGTATTGTATTTAAATTGGTTTCAGATATCCCGGAGGTGTTGCATATCTATATTATTCTGCACTAGACATAATAATCGACTCTGCTCCTTGCTTCACCAACTTCCATATGAAATAAAACATCGTTCAGATAATAAAAATAGCACGTAGTGCTATAATATTTATGGTTTGCATGCCTTTTCAGTTTATTTACTGCAATACCAACGAGTTTTTAAAAATTTGCTTAAATGCTATAAAGTCGTATTGTGAAACGAACAAATAAAGCATGTCAATATCTTGTTATAATTAGCTGTCATTACGTTAAATGAGGATTTTTCGTAAATGAGGATCTTTTCTTTCGACTTATCTTCATTATTTGTTGGATATAAAATAATTTGAAAACCCAAACAGTAGTATTCTTTTGTAGTTTTATACATGTTTAAAATCGTAATTTTGAAACTGCTTTATACAACTGAAGGACTCACAAATAATCCGGCTATTTCTAAGATGCTCTTTGATATTATCATTCTGATTGCAGAAAGGCTAAAATTGTTAATTCCTCATTTCTCGATATCATATATTATATTTAGAAGAAGGATGAAATCATAAAATCTGAATCAACCAGTGACAGTAAGTAGTGACGTCATTTCATTACGACCAATTGTGAGAGGATATATGGCTAGGGTGCACGGTTAATAGCACGGAAAGATTCAAAATCATGTTTTACTACCATGAGAATAGTGTTGGAATGAAATAGCGTCTCCATCCAAAAGATGGGTCAATAGCACCTGCGGAACTCAGGTACTATCTTGGTTGACAACCAAAGAATGAGAAGTTCTAGATTATTAGAAGAGACTGACAGACACACATACATAGCCACACGTAGCCTCTTATTTATATTATTATGTACTCAGATTGTTTCGAGACCCGTGTGTTGAGGAAGTTCCAAAACAAGTTTCTGGCTGATTGTTCAATTTTATATTAATTTTAAATTGATTGCATTGATTTACATTGAACTACAAATGGAGAACAAAATAGATCAACTTATCCACCTACGAGACAATAAGTGTGGCAGCATTTTTGTTGCAAAATTCATTTTGCAGTTCAAATTAAATGAATCTTCAGAGAAAAACAAAATTCAAAAAGTAAGGATTAGCTACCACCAAGTACTAGCTGTCACAGTCAAGTTGGGAGCTTTATATCCAGAAGATGACCATGATACGAGTTTTTTTTTTTTTTTTTTTTTTTGGTGGTAGAGAGACTTGGGCACTGCATTTCAGTAGACCCTCCACTGCGACCTCTATTGTGGATAAATCGAGGTTAATTTAACAGTAAATAATAGTGCAAATTTTTTAGAACCAAACTTTCAAACCTTTTTCAAGTCCATCTCGTTTACGTCTCTAAAAATCCAAGCAGAATCGTTTGTTTTCGAGGCAAGTTACAGTACAGTACATGAAGCACTATCCTAGCCTTTCTATGCCTCTGATATGATTCAGTCGGCCGTGACAGTTAGGGCAACTATTACAGGTAGGCACGCAATAAGTAGAGAAGAACCAGCACTAAGGGTGAAGAAGGTTAAAATTACTACAAGGTTTAGAGCTTTTAAACTAATTAGAAAGAGATGGTAGGTACATCTATAAAATTGAACCAAAAAACATCTCCTAGGAAGAACTACTAATATTTTCAATATTGTAAATAATGCTATCTAAGCGATCAAGATTATATATTTCAATGGTTTACATACCACTAAAAATGAGCAACTTCTTGTATTGCACTACGTAATTGTACCCCATTTCAAAGGAAACCACTATTTTCTCGAAGTTTCACTAAAACGCAAGCACCTTATGAACCATTAAAACAAATGACAATACTCAAATTACTAATGAATTGCATACTTTTCATCACAGAGCTTTCTAAAATAAAGATTGTGCTCTGTAAAAAAATATCTGCTCTTATCACAAAATATCTCAAAAATATTGGTAACGGTTTTTAAGCTAACTGTAGTTGTACCTCAACTTTTTTAGGCCAACAGATAAGTAAATTCTATGAGCTCCAAAATGAAATTGTCCACAAGTATGAAAGAATAATCTAATCTGTTATGGCACAGCAAAATCCTAATACGTAAAATATCACTCTGTCGTATTACTCATGATTTCTGTAACATTGTAGATCTATAAAAGATCCATGAGAATGAACAGGAGGATGCACAAAGAACAACTAACCTATAGGCAATGGATTTCATCTTACTATCAGTGAGTGTGCCACGTTTGAGTAATAAGATGACACTGCACACCAACTAATTTTTCGAAAATTATGGTCAAGAAGTAGCTGACATTCCTCTTTTTTATGCCTCCTGGAAACCACTTCAATTCAAATAATCATAACACTCATTCAAATTATTCTATCCCAATTCTTCGTCTTTAGTCAATATTATTCCAAGACACGTACTATAAAAGGGCCATTATTGTCATTCTGTTAACGATAAACACCTAATGTTGCAACCGGGAAGATGGATAATTAAATACACGAATACCTACTTTACTACTAATATCTAATTCAAAAGTTGACTATTCAAGCGGAAAAGCGTTTGCAGTAACTTAGGTGATCAGGTTGTTCATTAAATAAATACTCAAAATATCTATGTAAATCAGAAGAACAGCTATAAAAAACCCAACACCGAGGATAATTTCACTTCTGATTCATTAATCCATTACACCAACGCACAAGATTTTAAATTATTTATTCATTTTGTCAAAACATGAAGTATAAGACAATTTAAAATATCTCGACCTGTAGCCAATAAGATATATATATAACATCTAGTACGCCCTATCCAGTCTTTTCCTAGATAAGCTAACAACAAATAAAATAGAATACAGATTCCGTAATGAATTAGCTAGGCATCGGGGAGTTTTCGATTCCTCCAAGCTGCATGTAGTAATACGAGGGGTATCTTGAAAGTAGGTTTCTCATTCTTATAACTCAGCTCGTAGTTGACATAATGAATTTAGGTCTACAAAGGGATGTTGTTGTCACAATGGCGAAATCCCATCACTGTGTCGTGAGTAGTTTCTTAGCAGCGACAGTGTGACTATAACAACCTCTAAACTGAGTGTGTCCAACTCTGAGCTCCACGCTATCATTCGTTTTTACACCTTGAAACGAAATCTCTGGCCAATGAAAAAACTGACGATCTAAAAAGCTAGACCACCAGTTCACATAGTGCCAGGAAAAAGTGGTGACTAGGTAGAAATTTTTCTTAGGTCGTAACTTCCATAATAAATGCCGTTTATGTAAAAAAAAGAAAATGTTCTCATTTTATCATAAATGGGAAACATACTTTCCACATACCCCTTGTGCAAGGAAGAGAAGTACTACACTGCACATGTTCTCAGAATTCCAATGGTTGAAAATAAGTCGTAGTAAAAATCAGAAAAATCCGATTCATAGCTCAAAAGAAGCACGAATAGAGCTCCGAATGTGAGTCTAACAATTACAATTACAGCTTTCAGTTGACAAGTATTTTTCAAAGAGTGCTGAGACCACGTCTATTATAGTGGCTCTCAGGAAGGCACAAACTTGCAATATTTCCCAACATTGTCGTAGCTAAGAAATTTAAACCGTGCTTCGTAAGGAGGTTGAATGATCCAAACGTCAGTTAACCACAATGAACTTCAAAACTGCGTTAAACACAAATACTGCTAAGATGCCACGTCTATCTAGCTACCGATGATTGCACCTCATCGGTTAAAATCCTTTGATATAAACACTTCGAAACATAATTAAAAATTGTGTTCAGGATAAACAATATTTCCTAGGAATCGCAAAACGATAAAGCAAGATGAGGTTTGAAAGAGACGTGCAGTAACAATAATGTTACTCATTCGACTCGATGGAGAGGAGACGATAACTCCTAACCCTACAACGTGACTCAGTTGATTAGCATTTGGTACATACTTGCGCCAATGAAATTCTGCAGAACAACTCAGCTGGATTATCGCACAAACGTTACATCCTTTTTCACTGACTTCAAAAGGAAATGTTCAACGTTTCACTTGTACAGGAACGACCTTATTTTTGCAATAGGGCTCCAAACTAACATAATGCACCGCTAGGAACGCTAGGGAGTTATGTTCCTTAGAAACATGGTTGTTGACATGTCCTTCACTGTAGTTGATACCTTGCGTGACCCTTTTCGCCCAACATATACTATTCGTCCTCCACGCCAATATCCTTCAATACAGATCGAAAATGAGAATTACATAAGTAACAAATTTCTACAAAAAAGAACAACAAAGAACCCCCCTGAAGAAAAAATAGGTAAGGAGTGTTTACTATATGTGAACAATCACTGTTCGTCATCCACAGATGCCCTCGGCAACAAAATTATAGTTGATCTCTGATTCATAGATTTGGTATCTATTGAAAGTTTGAACTCGCAATTATTAATATTGTTTATCTTACACATTACGATGGGTATTTGCTGCGTTTTTGTGATCCATGAACAAGTTGGCACGGTTTTCCAAACGGATGGAACCTTGTGAAAGCAGTGGATTGGAGAAAGTATGTCACACAAGTTTAAAAGTGACGCTTTTTCTGTCAATGTTTATAGAAAATTATGATGAAAATTATTCGTTGAATGTAAGTAAAATAATATAGGTATGTTCAAACCCATACAACATAATGTGGATTAGGTAGGCAGATGGAAACATATAACCCCCCCAACCAATCAAGTTATGCAGTTTTTTTAGTACATTCAGTGAAGCAAAAAACGTTCTGTGCCACATATTAATGCCTGAACCATTCAGTAGTGTCTGCCACGACTGCGATCATACGCAACAAAAGAAGAGCAAATCGGTAAGGAACATAAATCTGTGCTGTACTCTGCCTCGAGCTTCTCATGTTTGGAGCCCCATTGGCATCTAAGTTTTAGTTCCTACAGCTGCTTAAAGAAAGAACCTCAACTTCCGAACGCTCCATTCACTAGCTATACTTTTTTCTATGTAAAGTGACATGTAAACACATTCCCATTCAACGAGAATACACTTCCTTTAGTTGTGTAAACATGTTATGTAATAATCAAGAACAGCCTACGAAATTTTACAACCTCGTCACGATTTTGTTTAAAAAAATCTGACCCTAAAATTTTAATTTTTTATTGTTCTCTATTTATCAAAGGGTGGATTATTAAAATGTGTCCTAGGGTAGGACGAAATTGGTGAATATACTAGTATTGACTAGTGGGCGAACTGTGCCTCACTTACACAACCTCATCAACAAGACCCTGGTACCAGAAAGCGACCTCGAATTGCTATTGACAATCTTAACAATTTTATTAGTTATCAACATTGGTAAATCATCCTCTTCTTTCTCTTTGAGAACGTAAGTAAGAAAGACGAGCATGAAAGAGCTACCTTCTTGTAATACCATCCTTCATAAAACTGAAGTTCCGACACTTCATAGGATGTCCATGAGGGATTTCTAGGTTGCCTGTACATTTTTTCTTAGTCGTATCATCCAAACATTTAGTATTCAAGAAGAAACAAGTCCATAAAAGAGACTAACACCAACTCTCATTGCAATGATCATTATTTTTGAAGAGATATTGTTCCCCAGTGTAAAATAGGAACAAAAAACTCATACAAAACGAAGGGAAACGCTGATTCCGACGAACTATAACGTAAAAACTGCGCTGATTTGGAGACTTTATAACTTGATGAAAACAACCATAGGGACGCAACCTTTTTCTAATTTTTGCTTTTGTGTGGTGGGCATACGCACTACCATTAAAATCATTGAGATTTAATAGCGACAATTCATGTACCTATATACTCAATGCAATGATCGCAAAACCAGTTTTCTTTAATCCAGTAAAACAGTTGACATCATGGGCAGAAAGGAATAGCCTTCGTTGGTGTCGCAATGAACCTTCTTAACAATTGTGGTCTCAAGCAATATAATATATTCAGCATGCATTGAGTGCACGAAAATTAACAGGCCCTTACCAATATCATTCACCAGAAAGGCATAGGTACATAGAAGGCAGGAATTTAAGAAAAAACAATGCTCCAAGCAAAGGGGGTTAAGAAAAGCTAGCTCTTCCGGTTAGTTGTTCTTTGTTGATGTCAACAGCAAGAAAAGCTGCTCAACCCACCACTTCTTGAAAATAAATAGCGTATTATAACTACAGGCTTTGATCCCTACAACATTTCAGTTATTCATTACCTGTTGCAACTGGTGAAGGTTTGTTGGGACTTTTCTTCAAACTCTGTCTTGATGCTGAAAAAATTGTTAAATATTTTTTTTAGTTACATATACTTCTCAAATTCGTAGAGAGATGTTTATCGATCCACAGAAAACCCACAGATGCCAAGTTATCAAGATGGGGATCTTAACTGAAATTTACTCCTTATCGCCTAGCTTTTGGTATATTTAAAACAATCATCAAACGTTAAGAGTGATTTAGTTCGTAACACTAACAACACAACTACAATAATATGCAATGAACTCAAAAAAGTTAAAACAAAACCATCAACTCTCATAACAACTTCGGTCATAATTTAAGCCTGTGCAACTTACTCAAGGAAGTCTTTACAGTGTCAAGACATTCAACACTACAATAATTAGGATACAAGTCATAAACTAAAAATCCAAACGACAACAATGTAACAACATTTAACCTGAGATGTACGACCATAAAATATCCACATGTTTTAAGTAAACCTCAATACATACCAAGTTAACAAACAAATCTCGAAAACTAACAAATCCAAATCAAAAGGGACAACAGTTTAATGAAACACAGCTGACAACAAAAAACTAGAGCTAAACCAAAATTATACAATCAGGAGCCAGGTAGAAAGAAGATAATAACAATTGAGGGAAGAAATTACGTGGAACAATACACTTTTTTGACTTTGTTAGTTTTTGAGTATTGTTTTTAGCTTCTGTGTTGGTTTGATTTTTAGTTATTGACTTGCATCCGTATGATGGTATTGTCCAATGTCTTGACACGTAAAGACAACCTTAACTAAGTTGAGCAGGTTTAAATGATGACCAAAGTTGTGTTATGGAAGTTGACGTTTTCGTTTTGACTTTTTTTTAAAGTTCATTGCCCATTATTGTAATTATGTTGTTAATATTATACATGTGCTGAGCCTAAAGAAGGTGCAACATTTCATTGTTATAGGCCCTCGTGATGATTTTAAATAAACCGAAAGCTCGGCCAAACTTCTTAAAATTGGTAGAAATAGAATTGAATAAAACTCTGCTTACAAAGAGAAATTTGAATGAAGAAGTTTTATACATGAATCTACATTTTTTCTGGGCGCAATTTCCATTCAATATTAATTAATTTAATTCCATTCCTTATTTCAATTAGTGAATTCATTGGAAACAAGTGCCTATAGGCGGTTACGTACCTAACGGTTTTAATAGTAAGCAATTATACTCAGCTCGAAATAAATACATGGTAATGTTTATTAGTTGTGTTAAATGAACCTGGAAGTGAAAATGGAGCGTTGGTGAAAGGATCATCATCTGCGGCAACAGTCAAGTCGTTGAAAGCCATGACCAAACTCTCTCGGCTCTTCACATTAGTTATACCTAAAATGAATGAGCATATGAATAGAAAAAACTAATTTTATTATGAATAGAAGGTCGGGTAAATATGTACTGATGACGTTTTATAAGGAAGTGGGGTGAAAGGAATTTTGTAACTCACTTGATTGTGAACCCCTTTTAATTTTATCAAACTCTGCACCGAAAATTTGATCCTCAGTAGCATTTGAAAACGGCTCTGCTTCATAAAATGGATTCCAGTGTGGTGGGGCAACTGTTGCTGACTGACAACGAACGTCTTCAGAGGCATTAAACTCAGTCTTGGACAAAATAATAAAATTAGTCATGGACCGATCTCAGAACACGAACAAGTAGTTATTGAATTAGTCAGCTGCATGGATATAGTAATTGTTTACAGCTGGTATTCACCATTTTATACATAGTTTTTAAGATAGTGTAATTTATAATTGTGAACTAACCTTTTATAGTATTCCCAATTAATAAAATAAAACTCACTCTTCCTAAAGATCCTTGAGTCATTATCTGGGAATCAGAAACAGCTTTTGTCTCTTGTTCTTCAATATTGGGTTTGGATGCTTCATAGGGTGCCAAAAACTGCGTGGTTTCCGTTGTGAATGCTCTGAAAGGAAGTACATAGCGATTTTATTAAGACTGTTCAAGGCACATATTTAATTTGAACAACTACCTACTTTTATATTGATTTAGATTTTCAACTGTATAGCACATAAACTATACAATGGGTGTTGTCCTCTAATAATATCAGTTAGAAGAGTCTAACTTTAGTTAACGGAGAGGAGGGTGACTTGAAAGATTTTGGGGATTTTTTACATTTGTTTTTTGGTAGCCCTGGGTGATGATTTTTCGGATCGTTATCACTCTATATTGTGTTGTGGTGTTTGTGGAAGGCGCCTGGCGGTAAAAGATTCGGTCTGAGAGTCCATTTTTCATTTTTTTAAATTAGTTAAAGTTGTTACGTGAAAAGGGATGTTTTTTTCACTTCAAAATGCTAAGGGTTGTGTCTCCAATATGGGTAGAGTTGACAGCTTGAGTTTTTTACTGTGTGTTCTCTGACTAGTTGACTCACTGTTTCCAGTCACAAATTTAAGCTATAATGGCTGGGCAATTTTCAAAAAATTGTTTTGTAAAAGTGGATTTTTGCAAGTGACTTGAAACGGTCATGTTGTTGCTTATTTTCGTTACATTTAAGAGTTTATTCTACTTCATAGTATAAGCTATGAAGCTATTCTACTTCAATGTTTTCCTGTGCAAGGGGAGAAAATTTGAATTTGTTTTAAATATGTAGCTTCATTTTCGATGAGGTTAGTTTCTTCATTTATTTGAAAATTAGCGAAAAAGGAAAATGACTAGACTGTACAATTTCGTAAGACACTGATTAATTTAAAAAACAAATTAATTACTTAAATTTTAAAAAAGAACAAAACCTGAACATTTTCATTCAGTTACTTTTTTTAATTTTTTTACGAGTTCCATTTTTTTGTTAAACCAGAGATTGATCTTTTTAAAACTCCTTGAAGTCGTTTCCGGCCATTATTACTTGCAAAACAGTGGAACTTTCACACTGTTTCAAGTAAGCTCTTCAAAGGTCAGGCTTCTGCCAACTGCGCTTCCGAAACCAATGTAATCAAACCTCTTCGGCTGCGGGAGTTATTTCTGAATGTAACACATGCTAAACTACATTTTTAAACATTCCTACAGTTTTTTTTTTTTTTTTTTTTTTTTTTGAAGAGAAAACAAAACTAACTTAGTACACAAAGGAGGGACACCCAGATCTACCCAAAGCCTGCCTAGGGATAAGGAAGCAGAGGAGGAAGGACGCAGATGGTGAAATCTCAGTATTTCGGCCCATAACTGATATGGTACCTCAACAGGATTCAAAAGCTTTCCTATCCCTGAGAGAAGACCAGAAAACAACATTTGCCTTTATCCCCTCGACTTCAAAAGCCAATTTAATCAAGGCTCTTTGACCTCAGGAGTTTTAACAGAATGTAGCATTCCCCTGAGTCAACTTTAAGCCGTCTCTCTGAATCGGGGTCAAGGAAGTAGAGATAAAAGAAGATCCACTATAGAATGAACACCAGTGAAGATGGTGACCCAAAGGACACAGGTAGTGATACCACAGCACATTCCTTAAGATGCTCAACAGAAGGAACACTGTAGCACTTTTGCAATACCTCACCTCACTTCATGACACTGTCCTGGCCATGGCCCTAATGTTAACTAATAATAAAACTTCCTAGTAACTTTCATACATGTCCTTAATCAAGTAAAATTAATATGAATCGAACTCAAATAATGTATATAGATCTACGGATAGTCCAAGGATTCTCTCCACCCTCAACTGTTTTACATAAATATCATATTCCATCATTTTTTACGTCACCACTGAATTGCAAAGTTATCAAAAATGCTGTAAATTTAAGAAAATAGTTATTAAATATAGAAAACATACTTATTGAATGCCGACGTGTCACTAACATTCCGCCTGTGCTTTGGGGAAGCATTAATACTGGTATTTTCTTGTTCGTTGCCAGAGTCTTCTCTAAATGGGTCAGGAAAACCTAGGGAAAACGAATACGGAATCATGAAATCTATATATTATGATGATGTCAAATGAGGTATCATCAGGGTTGTAAGTTTTTTTTAATAAGGTTTATGGAACACAGGTGCTTAATTTTCTTATTCTTATGCTTGTTCCAAAAATGTTTACAGACTGTTGAAAACTAGATTTCTAAGAAAAGATACATTGATAATGTAGAGTGCAAAACGTACGGCAATTCTTCAGGTAGTAGGTTTTATATTAGGTCTAATCAGAAGGCCCTATCTATTCCACACTAATTTAAAGCAGTTAGCTGTCAGACAATATTACTATAGCCGTAAGGGGCACTACCAAGGAGCTAACCCTTCTCACATCTTACCTTTTTATCACCCTCAACTTCAAAAAGCTGCTAACTATATACACAACTAATTACTACGTTCTTAAAATTTGACTCCTTTTAAATATAAGCGCATTGAGAGATGCTTAAGAAACAAAAACTTACCTGAAGGTGGAAATAGTGATCCGGGTTGCTTGCAAGCAGTAGATGGCTTGGGTCTTTGTCTAGGCGTAATACTAGTAGTTGACTCCACCACTGGTATCGAATGGGTTTTGCTAGGAGTTACCAACTTCTTTTTCTTTGTTTCATTTTCTAATTGAAATGCCAATTCGTCGAGGCTAAGAGCAGTACTTCCCTGCAATATAGATAACAGGAATGAGGTTTCACCAAACTTCGAATAAGTAGATTACAACAAGCATTAAATGCACATAAAATTTGAGGTACTATTGGAGAGAGAAACTGATCATTTTTCAGACCATGTTGAATAAGTTGAGTTGAAAACATCGGTAGGAATCATGAGGCTCCCTGTAAACCCGTTTGTTGGCGACTCTGCTGTGCCAAACTTGGCAAATTAAATTAACTGATTTGCTCAGAATAAGGGTACCTATATTGAAGACAAAAGTGGCTGAAATGTTCTCTTAAAACGAAGACTCTAGATAGAAAGACGTGGTCGTGGGATTGTGCGGGTCAGTTCCTGGCAGGTAGTTGGAGAATGACCTCAAGTTTGATATTCATGGATTGTATCGCCTCTGGCTACTGTGCAAGCACAATGTAAAATTAGTTGCTACCCGCCGAATTGCATAACTCCTTGACCAATTTTGATGAGATTTTCAATCAAAAGTTATGCTTTTAGGAACCTTTTATAAAGAAGGGAACCTATAAGTTTTGTTGACAGTAGAACATAGACTAACTACGGTAAAGCAGGCTATGCAGTGAACTATGATTAATAGAGTTTATTTCCAACCATTTAGCCTCATTATTTTGCACTAACTAATTTGTTAACTTCATGTTTCAATAAAAAAAAAAAAAGAGGGACAATACTGCCCACTCAACTTGGCAGGTGTTCTTAGCTCACCAAAATAGTTTAATTTTCAATTAAAACTCGCTAACAAATTTTCATAGGATAATCGTGGAAACCCCAATATTCAAGTTATCCAGGCAAGCCCTTTTATGTCAGATGATGTAACCTATTAGTTTAGCGAACCACGCTAGATGGCATGCTCAGAGGGCAACACTTTCGTTTGGAGGATACTCCTTCATGTCACCCAAGCTTCAGATACATGTAAGAGTATAACTTACTGCATAACTAGTTCTCTGATCGAGGTACAATAGTGATTAACTCGTTCAGCACTGCCCGAGACTAAAAATGCGTCTTTTAACAGCCCCCCCCCCCCCCCCTCCTAATATTCTCCTCCCTTGGATACCCCACCTTCGCTACATTGTCGACAGCGGTTGTGGGAAGTGTCTTAGGGAAGTAGTACCTACCTCACTACTCAATTTTTCCCAAAAAATAAAAATAATTTTTTTTTTTTTTTTTTTATCGTCAATAACACAATTAAGAGATTTTGGTGGAATTTTTTTTTTTTTTTTTTTTTTTTTTTTTTTTTTTTTTAATGTGAAGGCGAGGGAAAATGTTTATGCGCGTTGAACGGGTTAACTAACACTCTGAATAATAACAGAATGTAACAGCATTGCAGCATAACAGCACCCCACTCAACTTCAAAGAAAACACTGTACATTTGCAAAAGAAAGTGAGCATTTCGTAAAATGGCTAAACAATATTAAGAAAACATTAATATACAATAGCAAAATCGAGAAAATTATTTTGACAGTTACTGAAGAACATTACGTTGCCAATAACAAAAACATCAAGCTTTCCTTGTTTTTATGATCAGTATTTCCATGAAACACTTACGTGGAGATTTGTTACAGGATTTTCTTTTCCTTGTAAACTAAAAGCGATTTGTGACACTTGGAAGATATCTGGTCGCTTTTCAGCTTCTGGTTCAAGCATATAACCTGCAAATTATAATGATTATGTAGTTTTATTACATTCCGTGTTCTACATCATGCAAAAGTAATTGGGTTGCTGTAGATTGACGAATTGATAACATCATTTGCAAATTAATCAAGTCACGCAACCACCCATGCATACAATAAGTAGGTAATTACTAGAAACAAGACACGTTACATCCATGCCAGATGAGCCAAAAAAGTAATTTGAATAAAGCTATGTCACGAAATTAGTGTATCGAAATGATGGGTGTATTTATTTATTTTCAAATGTTTTTTCCAAGTACTCATAAAATTAATCCAAGTAATAATAAAGAGATCGATTATATGATGAGTATGATGATTATAACGAAAATCGAAAAAGTCGATTTCAGAAGTAATCTAATTTTTATATTATAATGTTATTGTGAATTTCTTGTAAATTGGGCTTTGCCCGTGAAAATGAACCAATAACTGTAGTATGAAACCGCGTTCAATATATAACGTATCGATCTTATTACACGAGGAAAATACTAAGGAGATTGGTCTGAGGTCACGTATTATGGAAGAATGCTTTCGCTCTGTAATTGATTAGTTTTCTTTAGCTGAGTGGCTCCCTTATACAAAAAAGCAATTTCCCTTAGTAAGCTCCGAGCATTGCTACAAACACAGAATGTTAATTCTGACGATGGATAGGGGAACACGATTGATGAAAAAGCCCGCTGTTTTGTGGCACCCAAGGGCGCAGATATCATTCAATGTTGTGCATTTATACTTTGATCAAAAACTGTAGTGCCCCTAATTTCAAGTTTTCCAGAATCATTTAACATTTAAACAGAAAAACAAAACTAGTTGCTTCACTTCATAAGTTACGAATAAACTCACGTATCAAGTTGTGTAGACCTTGGGAGAACTTGGAATTGTCAGGTACTGTATACTGACCACTTTGAATAGCCAGTGTGCTCTCGCCAAATGGCAGAGAGAAAAAGCATAGTTTGTAAAGCAAGCATCCTAGGGCCTGAAATCGTATAAAATATATTAATGATGATACCCACGTATTCGTTTTATATTTTCAAATAAAAATTGGTTCTAAAGAAGTTTGGCATCAACCTCACTCTCCAACGATGAGTAGTTTCGTTTCTACGATTATTCAAAGTTTCGTTAAGCAGTAACGTCTCACTGAGCAGGGGTGTATTGTAGTCACCGCCGCTCTGCACGAAACTTATTAAAAAATCATAGAAAGAAAACTGCTATCATAGAAGAGCGCAGTTGGTGTCAGACTTCTTAGGATGGAATTCTCTTCCATTTAGAAATATACAAAGTACCTTCTCCACACCCTTGAGGGTAACGCTCATTCATTGTAGTACGTTATTACTCACATAACATGAATGAAAATACCTAATATACAAACACAATAAGAAACAAGGTAAGTCATTCCAAATCGTATCAACCCTTTCGTTCCAAATCACGGGAGAAAATTATCACCTCTTCGATGCTATGAAACAACTGTTATAATTTCCTCTCAAAACAGTTTGTTCCATAATAATTAGAGGAAAACCGGTGAGGAGATCAGGAAAAGAATCAAACAAATCTGTACCTATAAGAGTTTTTTAAACTATAAAGTCTAAGACAGTGATAGTATAATAATCAGAGAACCATAAAGAAGTGTATAAGGACTGTTATGTGCAGCGAAACTCATGTAGTCGAAGAGGTTTGAAGAATGGAACTGTAAGAGTTTGTGTAAATTCAATGATGTAAATCCAACGTCGAGCCAATACCTAGGGTTGAATTGTCACTTGCTGAGATGAAAGGAGCCAGGGTTTTTTTTTTTTTTTTTTTTTCCCTTCCAAAATTGTATGTCAACAGTAATGTTCGGCACAGGAGTCACAGGATCTGGCAACATTTATTACCACTATTGGCAGGTTCAAATTGATGAAGTTACCATTTGGTATCACCAGCGCACTGGAATTTTGCCAAGCAAAAAATGTCGCAGATACTAGGTATAGAGTTCAATACGGCGTGCACGAGGACGGTTACCGCACCTTAAATTCACATCAACTCCTCAACGGATCTAGCTGTAACGCCTAGGAGGTTATTTAAATCCATGGAAGAAGGTTATTTTAGACGATTATGTTTTTTATGGATTACGATCCGTTAACGTAATCCGTACAGAAGGATGCGCCACCAAAAATCATTGCGTCAGAGCTTTGGCACCGAATTGTCGATACTGCACGACGTATTGTGTTTTACGGATCTACTAAGAAATCTCTACTAGAAAGATCTCGGAATTAAAAGGTCCACAAGTATGATGTTTTGATTTGAGGGAAAGGCCAAGAAGAGCATGATAGTAGTATCAAAGAGATTTTGGAGAAACTTCGATCTGCTGGTATGACTTTGAACCAGGAAAAATCCGAGTTTTCAAAGAGTAGAATAACATTCCTTGGGCACGTTATTACTCCCCAGGGAATTGAACGGGATCAAATTAAAATTGAAGCAATTTTAAAGACGGATCCACCAAAAAACTCCACTGAAGTTCACAAGTTGATGGGCATGGTCAACTTTTTGGCAAAATTAATTCCTCACCATTTAATTATTTCGTAGAGTAATTTTACATATTAACCTTGAATGACATTAGGGGGTGGATTCCACTCCAGCTGCTCTTATTTTGAACACCTCTTCTTTTCAAGGAATCCCTCTTCCCCAAACCCTCTTTGTATAAAAGCCACAGGGTTTTGTGAGCCTAGTCTAGTCATTTCCAAAGTCAGTCACGTGTCAGATTAAAAGTGACACATTTCAAAATGGTTCTGAGGTAGAATCCACCACATGGTGCAATTAATCGACACATTTTCCGCCATTCTGTGTGTAGTTTGCTGTCAATTTTCGATAGTTTTTATACTTGTTATCCTGAAGAGATTCGGAATGTTTTGGAAGAACAAGTAGTTGGGGAGACTAGTGATTCAGAAGATCAAGTTTCCTTAGATATCCTTCCTTTTCTTCCTTAAGTAGATCCTTGGAGTACTGTTTAGGCATGATGATTTAATTCCCTTAGATATGTAACGGCTCAAAAAAAGTGATACCTCGACAATGTTCAAACCCATGTCCTTAATTTCTTTAGGAGAAATTTATCTTAGAAGAAGCGCTCCAAAAGGTTGAGCTATGAGGCCAACACAATCAAATCTTTCTACTGTGGGAGTTTCCCTTGAATGCAACATTTCTCCAGGGTCAGCTGATTCGGGGTAGGATGAACGACGAAGTGAAACTGCAGGCCACTGGCTCAGCAGATATGCTCTGGAAGAAGTTGCAGTCGAACGAAGTCATTGTCTCAGTATTTTTTACTCCAATGAGTGAGGGAGTAGAATGTGAAGTTTACAGTATGGCCCAAGAGAGATAATCAATTATTTCATATTAAAGTTGGGACCTACTGACGTTTGCCAAAAGTAATGGCCCAAAAATATGTGATACCTTAACAGAATTCGAATTCACGACCTTAATTTCTTTAGGAGAAATTTTTCTTTAGAAACAGCGCTCCAAAGGGTTGAGCTATGAGGTCAATGTAATCAAGCGGGAGTTTTCCTTAAACACAACAAATATTTGTTTTGAGGGGAAAAAATGTGCTGAGAACCAACTACCATTGCTCTTCACAATCTTCCCCATTACTCGAAAAATAATAAAGTCAGGTTTAAAATAAGTAAGGTATCATTCTGCGACAAGGGTTAACAGGAAAATTGTGGGAATTCAGTCTGAACGAGCTCTCTACAAGGATTGCAGTGCTCGAAAATTCTCGAAATCCCATAGAAAAGTCCCAGATGAATATTTTGAAAAATGAAAAAAAAGTTTTCCCTTCTTGACAAGGAATTGTTTTACTTCTAGCTTTCGAAAAACACGAAATTCTTGATGGCTGAAGAAAGTCAAATAAAATTACCAAGCATTTAAAATGCTGTTTCAAAGAGAACAAATTTCTACGTATTCATTCAAGTTTTTTGTTCAAAAAATTTACAGAACATATCTTTTTGTTTGTTTGTAATACCTAATCCTCTCTTCTTCAAAAACAATTTTTAAAATGCAAAACATGATGCAAATTTACTTTTATTTTTGTAAGACTTTTTAAAAAAGTGGGGGGGGGGGGGGGAGCAATCCCACTATTTTAATTCTCTACAAGAAAACAGTGCAATCATTAGGAACTTTAATAAAAACTCCCTCTCAAGCCCGATTGTAAACATAAAATTCCTTGATATAGCAGTTTCACTTCCTCATTTTCTGAGTCAAAACGGATTGTGACAGTGACCTTGCTCCACCAAGCCAATTTTCAGGTACTCAACTGCAGAACCCTCAAGCCCACCCCATTATTTGTACGACTCTTAATTCAGCCAAGCATGGTATTTGACTTCTTGGAACTTTCAGACCCCACAGTCTCCAGAGAAACTCCACAGTCGAACGGGATCATGTACGAACAGGTATGATGTTTTTTCCCTAAACATGGAAAAGTATCCATAATTCTAGGCCAGCACAGCTGATTACATAGCAGCATGTTGGTAATTACGATATTAAGCAGCAGTTTTCCCAAACAACAGTGATATCCATATTTTCTACAAAGGGAACTGACTTTTTGAATGAGCCTTGTAGATATAGTGAATGTGCAAATTCCTTAAGAATACTAGAGGCAAAGAAATATTCCTTTCCTTACCCAAATATCAGATTTTGTTGTGATTGGTTTGCCTGAGTAAACATCCACCATTTCAGGCGCTCTATAAGATAATGTGGTATACTTTTCAATTTCTTCAATTACGTTGGAAGCTCCATGCTTATTGGCAGAAAGGACTTTCGCGGTCGCAGAACCAAAATCACATAAAACATATTGTCCATTCTCCCCTACTAAAATATTTTCTACCTGAAATAAAATACGTAACTATATTATTTAATAAGCTGTTACACAAACTGATAACAATATAGAAGCGTACGAATTACGAGTACATGGTCGAGTTTTCTAAGAACATCAGAAGGATATTTAGTGTAGGTACCTATGAATGGATGAATAAATAGACAGAATAATGATTATAAAAACAAGTCTTAACTAAATCGGCGACCAAGGTAAGTGATTGAATGAAATGGTCGGATGGAATTAAATGGCAATCGATCAAAAAATTGACAGCAGAGGGCATCTCAAGTGGTTACCGTGAACATTGAATCCATACGTACCTCAGCAATATCTTTTAGACATAACTTACTGAAACGATTTAACTTACGCATGAAGTTAAATAGTTCTATTTACCTAAGAGGTTATTTTATGCAACAGACCTACAACTGTAACCAAACGAGCAGTGAATATTACTTACTTTCAAATCTCTATGAATGATAGGAGTTTGACAATGGTGCAATCGGGAAACTGCTTCACACAAATCACAAAATATAGTCAACACTTCCTGCTCATTGAACCCCGATTGCAATCTAAAAAAGTTGAAAAAGAAGTATAAGAGTTTAATCATCGAAGGAATGCGTACATGATATAATAAATAAGAAGTACAGTGGAAAAGATTGGCACGATACAAATTTTATAGGGAAAAAGGCAAAGTGCACTGTACACACATCACTTTTCATATAGCTAGTCACTTTTATAGATTCAGCGATTGCAAATAACAATATATAGCTAATATATAACAATATATTGCCAATAACACGGATTAAAGAACCAGCCAATGACGTATTCCAGCAATCAGAATTTCACATATTCAACCACAACAAATTATTGATAGTTGCGTCATAAACCGACAGAAAAAGATTTTACGCGAGACGGGACAGGCTTACAGCACTGCCACTAATCTCACCTATCTAAATTGATGACCCGTTTTCGCTCACTTCCAGTCGAAGTCGTATCAAAAACTTACAAAAAAATTACTTTCTGTCCTTACAAAAAAACAATATGAGGACATAAAATGGCTTTTTTGTAAAACTCTGAAATGACAATGAAGCACCTTTTTGAAAAATACCCACTGACACCTCCATTAAAACGAAAGAAATACAACATTGAACTCGAGACCCAGCTTGGAAATTTGGTGTGATTTTGGATAATTTATTGCATAAAACAGAATAAACTCATTCAAATAAGAGACTAAACAAAAACTTCAGTAAACAAAAAACTGCAAAGTTAGGAAATCAGGACGTAAGTATTTCCCCAATATTTTATTTTTTCGAACTGTTTCTCAATTAATGTCTTCACCAATATTAGTAGAACAGGAAACCAACTAGGGAGGTTTACAATCTAAGTGGTGCGCTGAATTCAAAAATACAAGGACTTGCCGTGAATTCATTAACTGAAGAACTGAATTTTTGTAATATGGCATGAGGAGAAGGACTTCGTGCACGCCATTCCCAGTCGGTGTGATGCTTGAATCAACGTAACCTACGATATTTTTATGCCCACTCAGGTTGCTCTGAAATATAAAAGTACATATTGTAAGGATATGGATGTGCGATAGGAGATGAATGAATGCAATCAAAGTAATGTGTAGCACACTAACCGCAATTTGGATTTCTCTATCGCACACGCCAAGATCATGTTCGTTGTTGACATACATTCTCTTTAGAGCGAACTTCTTCCCACTGTTGTTTTTGACAAGAAACACGACGGCGAAACCACCTGGGAACATTCAATAAAGTGCTAGTAAAAACATCAGTTTTCCGACAATTTACTTTAAATAGTTATAAATAAATGTATCTGACCACCCCACCTGAAATTGTTGGTTAATTTGCGTGGAAGTTTATGCAAATTTCCGAAGAATTTCAATAGATCCAAAAATTTATATTTTTTTAAAATTTATTTAATGATTTTAGCCGCAGCTCAACCAGAAGGGATATTTAATGGCGCTGAACATGATGTCTAAGGGACAATGCAATGTACACGATTCAATGGGGAGCCATGTCACCCTCCGTTACGAAACGGGCTGCCATCATGGACTCCACTGGGAGAACGGAAGGGGGAAAAATAAAGCAACATTGCACAGAGAAAGGCATCGCCCCACTCTGCCACAAGGGGTGATGTACCCCTGTTTGACCACTGTTTAACCCCAAAGGCAGAGAAAACCCCGAAACAATAAAAATTACAATTAAGAATAGATGTTGAGTAAGCATATATATATCATTCTGATGATGGGAATCCAATGACCTGAAACGTCCTACTATTCATCCTACTTCTAAGTAGTTTTCTTTCATTGTAATTTTTTGTATATATGTATAATCAGCAAAGTGATATGAAACTATGACTAGATGTACATAAATATATCACAGACAAGATGGCACAGTTCGTTGTAGAGAGTGGATCTATATAGTAGCAGGGACTGGACCTTGGCTGATTCAAATAGAACGTCAACGAGGTCTAAGCTAGACTCGGAGGTCCATCAGGGCTGGGCTGTCCTCCAGGATGTCGCGGATGCACAAATCATCGCCACACACAACATCACGAACTTCTGAACTCAGTAGGTGTCTATGGGTAAGATGGGCATGGCCCGTAGCAACCCGATTGACCACTATTCGGTCCCTAAGTTGGGTCAACTAAAGGGCCAAATGGTCGTGCACCAATCCTGAAGGACACCACGCAGACCAGTGACCTCACCCTGCCATTACTCATGCCAGATGGAATTGGCTTCATGTTGCATGCAGGAGATATGATTCTCAATTCTCGAAGCGCATAAGATTTTTTTTTTTTTTTTTTTTTTTTCAATTTTTGGAGCTGTTAGCTTCATTTTTAGGAAAATTCGCTAAAAATGTAGGAACATTATATTGCTAAGGGAACTGTATGGCTATATATATATATATATATATATATATATGTGTGTGTGTGTGTGTCTGTGCTTATTCTGAATATAGAAATATATCCATTTCTATACGCAAAAATGTATCTTAAGACTGATAGGTATCATAGGTAGCTATATTTATTTTGTTTTTATCAAACATGTGCTTATCTGCTATCCCTCTACGTCAAAATTAGGCATCCGTATGAGATGTTTCATCCTGTTGGTTCCCATTCATACTTATTTGACTCGACACAAACAAACATGGACCTATTAGAGGTATCCATTAATGGGGCTTCGAACAGTGGATAGCTTATGAGAATGGCTGGGCTACTAAATTCAGTCAAACCCATTCCCAGTGTGCCTCCGGTTTCAAAAGATTTTAAACTAGTATTTTGTGACTCATTAGGGTGGCTAAAAAAAAAAAAAAAAGTTCTGGGATTTCTTGCCCCCATTGTTTTTTTGCTTCCTCGGTATGTCAGGATGACCCTCCTAAATTTTCAGCAAAAAATATTAATCCTAACCACTTTTCCTGGGTCGATTTTGGCCAGTTATCGAACGCTATCGTAAATCAACCTCTAAATTGGTGCCGAGGTGATGATTTGAAGGACGGATTTCAATTTTTTGGGTCAATTTATGGGTTTTCGCATGCGCTGAACACGATGAACTTATTTATTTTACGCTCCGGCCACTAGTTATCCGGTAAACTGGCAGAGGGCGCTGCTAGAAGATAAGTAAAAATCGAAAATTTCTCCGAAAATGCTGTCGCCTGGTTAAGAATTGTACTAGAAACATGTTATTATGGTAGGTAATATGCTTTGGCATGTTCTGAACATGATCCTGATTTTTACTATACTTTTCCGCCAATGATTGCTTCGTTCATCGGCCATAAACCTCAAATTAATTGTAGGGTAATAGACAAATTCACCCTAATTTCACCGGAAATTATGTCGCGTTGATAATTTAAGGTTCCGAAATACCTTGTGCCGATAAAATTTGGTATTTTCCAGGATACTCGGTACATCGCCGTTGGTAATTTGGCAAGGAATTGAACCGGCATTGTACTTATTCGCCAAATATAGCGGCAAAATGGAGAAAATAGCTAAAATTTTCCTATTTTTCTGTAAAATTCCTTAGTTTTCATCGGTTTTCCGGGGTTAAATTCGTAGTTCTAAATTGTCTGAACTGTGATTGGATCGTTAATGAAAAATAATGTACTATAATTGAAAATAATGTAATATAATTTCAGTTCCACTTGCTCGAGGGACAATCTGTAATTTGATCGAGAGCTGAAAGAATCCATGATCTTGGAACATAAAACATGACATTTTAACGAGAATAACATATAATAAAAATATACAAAAAATAATAATTAACCACGATGAGTCACAAAATACTAGTTTAAAATCTTTTGAAACCGGAGGCACACTGGGAATGGGTTTGACTAAATTTAGTAGCCCAGCCATTCTCATAGCTATCCACAGTTCGAAGCCCCATTAATGGACTATTAGTGGATACCTCTAATAGGTCCATGTATGTTTGTGTCGAGTCGAATAAGTATGAATGGGAACCAACAGGATGAAACATCTCATACGGATGCCTAATTTTGACGTAGAGGGATAGCAGATAAGCACATGTTTGATAAAAATATAAAATAAATACAGCTACCTATGATACCTATCAGTCTTAAGATACATTTTTGCGTACAGAAATGGATATATTTCTATATTCAGAATAAGCACAGCAATATGATGTTCCTACATTTTTAGCGAATTATCCTAAAAATGAAGCTAACAGCTCCAAAAATAAAAAATAAAAATCTTATGCGCATTGAGAATTGAGAATCATATCTCCTACATGCAACATGAAGCCAATTCCATCTGGGATGAGTAATGGTATCAATTGTATCAATTACGAACTCTATTAAAAACAGTTGACAACTTCCGATTGGCACAGTGAAATACTTTGGACAAACTGTGAGCAAAGTGATCATATGAGTGTCGCGTTATGCAGTTACACAAATTTTAAACTGTGGATAGCGATCAACCGTGGTTTGACTGCAAAATCTTCTTAGAAACAAACCTTAGAACTTTGTTTCGGTAACACAAAACCTAACATGTTCAGTTCATGGGACTGAACAAATAGTTGACTGTTGGTGCTGTGCTAGCTGCCCTCCTACGTTCTCTGGTGCAAGGAATCCAGAACAATTTGATCTGGGCAACCGATTAGCTTTTTCGAACATTGAACAAGATTATTGAGTTTATGTAGCAGACAGCACGAACGAATTTCTCTCTCAATTCTCGTGCATAATTACATTAATAACACAACTTTATGAATTATTAACAACACAAATGTGAATCGCTTCAAAGAGATACGCCACCCTGCTATTTTGAGTCACCCAAAAATCAAAAGGTTGTATTTAAATGGTGAGCCAGTTTTTAAAATGACCAATTCACGAGTTCTTCGTGGGAATCTTGCAGAGGATCACACGAAAAGTGTGTGCCGAATGATAACAGGCAAATTAGGTTACCTACTTATCCTTGATTGAATGACCTAGGAAGCCTCCTTCATGTTCACTTAACTAAGGTGTCAATTAACCTTCAATGAGCGAGCCGAGTTCAAATGAGGAGATTACTTGATAAGGAAAACAGCAAAGAAAAGACCCACACGTAGAAATAAGGTAGAGACTTTCAATCTAGCGGACCTTTCCTTCATGTTTAGTGAATCTGACCACATCGTTCCACTTTCCAACTTATAAAAGTTGACGAGCCCAACGATAACTAGGGCACGGCGGTCAAGATTGCAGCCGTGAAATTGATAATTATCGTCGATGATTTTGGATGATGAAAATATGTACCTACCTATATATTATACCAAACAAATTAATTGATAACATTGGAACATGACCATCTTCATAAATTGCATTAACTGTTACTCGGTGAAGATGCATGTTAAGTTAGAATATGCCCTTGGTAGGCACACATTGACGATTATATGCACTTTTATTTTAATTGTTAATTTTTTCAGCAGATTTAAGATTGCTTACCTTCAGCTAAAACTTCTTCCACTGTGACAGACGTCCTACCGACTAGAAACGTTTTACCCACAAAACTATTGGTTTCTTTGGACGTAGTCTCAATTTTGGTTTCGATTTTCGAAAATAGCTTCTTCATATTGGATAGTTAGTTGCGCAGGAATGGAGAAAACAATTTGAGGGGAATATTCACCTAAGAAGAAGCGAGATTGGTTATTAGTCGATAAATTAGTGTATCAGAATGGTATGGAGCCAGGGTGATACCGCAAGTGGAACGGGTGACTAGGTAGGTAGGTCCTCAATGGTGAAACATTACGACGGAAAAAGCACTCGACCAACGTTGCTACAACTTGGGACTTGAAAATGAAACGTACATTACGACATCAATCAATAACTTCACTTTTATCACTACTGCCAAAGAGAAATGGAGAACACGGTATCACGGACAGCCATTTTAATCCCCATCTTCAGCTCTTGTTCTTCGCTTCAACACTACATTTGCATCATACCTACATCTTCTACTTCAGCGAATTTGTCACTTTTGTCAGCTGATGAATTTCAGGGTTGCACGAAACGTTTTGCAGATAGTTGAAAAATAGAAGGTTCCACGAAACTGCTTCAGGGCTGCTACAAGACTTGATAAGGAAAAATCCTCCCACAGGCTGCGCTGTAGTTGTTTCTGAATCTGAGCTAGGTAGAAGGTACTCGAGTTTCAGATGGGGCTCTTATGGCTACAGTTGTGAAAAACAACCCTGTGATTTATAGGTACTTTTTGTATGTTAGACGTTCCGACTAATGGAAGTTGACTAATTGGAATTTCCAAAACCTCCCGAAAATTTGAAAACCTCTCAAAATTCCCGAAAAATTGAGTCAGCTCTTCTGACTCATGATAAAGGTCTAACGGCACTCGCCCATTTCTTATCCCTTCGTCCTGATCCACATTCTCCCAGCACACAATTCATCACAACACTGGCTGAGTTTGTAGTAAAAAAACAATGTATTTTCTTTCAACGATAAACTCTACTTTCAAAATTCAGGATGTGCCATGGGGACCAAGATGGCTTCTCCTTACGCTGATCTTTGCAAGGGACATCTGGAACTGGAATTTTCGAGCATGGTCGAAATCACATTCTACCTATACCTACATTGTTTCTCAACCCCTGAAACCCCCCTTCTCCTAATAAATTCTGCCAGGTCGGATGGTTTTCTTACACGATTTTTTGAGCCTTCCAAGGTGGCAAGATTTCTCAATTAAAATGGATGAAATGGCATCTGACATCATCCCCCCCCCCCCCCCCCCCTTCTAAAATTCCCAATCCCCTCATAAATTCTGCTGGGTCGGATGGTTTTCTAACATGATTTTTTCAGCTCTACAACATGGCAGGCCGACCCAGCTGGATTTCTCAATGGAAATTGTCAAAACCGTATTTTACATTGTTTCACTCCCCCTAAAACCCCGCTTCCCCTCATGAATTTTGCTGAGTTCGATGGTTTTCTAATATGATTTTTGAGCTCCACAAGGTGGCAGTCCTACCCAGCAGGTTTTCCCAATGCAAATGCTCAAAATTGCATTTGACATTATTTCACCCCCTAAAACCCCCCTTCCGCTAATAATTTTGCTGAGTCAGGTGGTTTTCTAAACTGGTTCTTTGAGCTCTAGAAGGTGGCAGGCCGACCCGCAAGGATTTCTCAATGGTAATAGTCAAAATTACATTTGACATTATCCCCCCCCCCCTGCCAGTCACAAATCCAGGGTCGGGTGGTTTTCTCATAACATTTTTACGCTCTGATTGACGGCAGACTGACACGGTATCATAATCCAATATATTACAATACAAATAAATACTTATAATACATGTAAACTTCCTTCATAGATGTAACACTTTGTGGCCGACATGTTTTTGGATCATTTCACGAGGATCTGCCTGATCTGTCGTTTAGAATCTTCCACAGGGAGGAACAAATGAGGAACTAACTGCTCCAAGGGAAAGGGAAACGGACCGAGAGCTGACCTCAGGATAGTATGGAGGATGAGGGAAGCTGAAATACATTGGGGAAGAGGTTGGTCAGGAGGGAAAAGAAAGGAAGAACTAGAAGAAAAAACCAGGAAAGAAGAGGACAAACATTTATCTCTATAAGCATCATACAAACCCGCAGATAGAAAAAAATGGATCCAACCAACTAACCAACCAGATTACAACCAGAAGAAGAAGATTTTCTAATCAGTAAAATTGAAACCCTTTTCCAGTGTACCCATCATTCTTGCCTTGAATAAATAATTGACCATTATTTATCATTCATTTATTCTTTCGTGATTTATAGTTTCTTATTAGTTTTGTGAAGAATCGCCAACTGTACGACTCTTGTACCTTTTCAAGGTATTTTACACCCTTTACTAAAGAAGGTCATCCTGAATTCTCGTTCTTGCCTGAGAAGGAACTTCGGTTCCTCTTTTTCTGTTATTTACAATTTCCAACATTAAAAGACGGCGGTCCAGCTTTAGATTTAATAACAATGCTAGATATTCGATAAGGAATGTTATCATGAAGAGGAGTAAGAAGAAATCGAGTATATCTGAGCACCTTGATTCTGTTTGCAACATATCTGATCCGCGGACCGACATGAGTGCTGAAATGATGTGTCAGCTTTACGAAGGCCAGCTGTCCAAATATACCAACGTGATGAAAGGATGGCAGTATCGATGGTTTATATTGGATCCTAAAACTGGAATTTTGAGTTACTACCTTGATGAAAAGGAAAGGAAGCAACAGCCAAGGTCAGTCTTATCTTGTTCATTCACCTCTTTATCTTTCTCTACTTTAGCTCGTTATCTTCAGTTTTTATTGAATAATGAGTTCATCAATCTTATTTCGCTTAAGGGCCGGTTTATCAATAACATTTTTCCTATGAATAAGAGGGATTTATCTGAGGGATAGCGTTATCCTCAGGATAACACAATAGGGGTGTTAAAATCCATCCCTAGTTAAACCCTATCTGGCGTTTTAATTTATCTGGTCCCTGGACGGCTGGATAACAATTGTAACTGGAGATTAATGAGATATCCTTTCTTACAAGACCTTTCTTACCTCGAACAAGTTAATTAATTTACAAAAATCTTATTTGAATCTCAAGTTTGATTGCTTTTATTTTTGTACCTTTCAATGGATATACATTGTCTTCATATAGCAGCATCGGCGAAGATTCTATCGTAGCATAATTCGTTAAATGGAAAATACCTAAGACCGTGTAATACCTAGTAAGACCCCGTGTGGATCATACTAATATGGGACGAGTGCGTGTTTTTATTCAGGTTTCGGTTGGACAAAGATACCGTTCTTTACATTCTAACATAAATCGAAGATGAAATTATGGCCACGTGAGTCAAATTGTAAAACTTGGTTATAGCGGGGTTTGAGAGATACGCAAGTGTTACCATTCGATTCAGCGTAGAAAAAATACATAAAAACCGAACCCAAACTTTTATTTCCATAAAAGGTCAATTTTCAAAACCCTCGATTTCAGTGAAAAAACTATGTTTTTCAACATTGAAACATTGTTTCCTCGCCTAATTAGCAAAATAAAGTTAAATTGACTACAACGTTGAAAAGGTGAGATTTTGGCGCAGTTTTTAACGTTCCTGTGTCTTGAAAAATATTAGTCCTCATAGTTCAATTCAGGATTGAAAAAATTCAGTGTTTCCCAAATTAGATAAAATTTGCGTTTCAGAGGGCTTTTTCATGTCTCAAACCTCGATTCTTAAGAAAGCTCAGTCATTTTTCCGATAGGAAAGTTAATGTGCTGTTGAACGTTAGGTATCCTCAGATTTGAATTTACACAGCAAATTAAGGAAGTTATGATCATTTCAGTGACTAAAGGTCGAAAACACGAAAAATCTTAAAAATTAAATTACTCGAAAACTAAGTGCTTAAAAAAATCTCGAGGGGAAACTTACTATCGGAAATGAGCTCGAATATCGAACTCTGAAATACTGACCGCCTTATGCGGGACATCCTGTGTATTGAGATCAAGGAAAGCGCAACTTAATGGTTCCTATTCACCAGCCAAGAGAAGAACCTCCCATCTAGACCATTATTACTACTTGTTTTTTCAGTTCCATTGCAATCTCAATTTCAGTTTTCCAGTGAAATATGAATAATGATCAACCTTCAAAAATATATGACTAGTGTGTGTTACGTTAATATTACATAATGCTACCTCAAGCAACTCTTTTGGCATAGTATTTACACTGAAAATGAACCAGATGACTGGATGGAAATAGATGCTGTAGTCACAGAAATTTTTGAGATGGTTGGGTTAAGGACCGATTGCTTGGGCTTATTATTGGTTTTGTTGATATCGCGTATTGGGGTTCTCAGTTTGAAACATCCTATCAAAAATGTGAGTGCTGGTCCAAAACGTTGCTCTGAATAGGGTTTGCCTGGAATTAAGAGTCAATGTGCTGTCAAGCATTGCAATCCAATTTATTCCCTCAATTTTATTTCTCAGAGGTTGGGTGCACCTGGAAGCAGCCGTGATTTCTCCATCCGATGAGGACTCTAACACATTCTCTGTCAACTCAAGTAGCGGTGAAAGTTTCAAACTACGAGCTCAGGATGCGAGGGCACGCCAGGAATGGGTCAATAGACTTCGGGCTGTCTCTCAGCTTCACGCATCTGCCACGGCACAGATCAACCCACCTCTACCATCCAGAGACCACATGGTGCTACAGAAAACTGGAGGCCCTTCGGGTATTTATTTATTTATTTTGACTCAAACGTTTCGACTGGTAGAGGTTATTAGAATTCATAAAGGTGACGGAACTTTCATATTCAAAAGTTCATAACTATATTCAAAGACAAACTACTCTCAAGTGAAGACATTCCTATTTAATGCTGAACAATAACCAACAATAAATTATGATTTGCTCATCTTGTATATATCACGGACCTACAGCCAATGAAGAGGGGGAAAAAATCAATGTAGTCCGTTTCAACATGATGATGATCTTGGTGTCATGTGACCTAACCCTCAACAGTTAATCATTTCTCAAGTTTTTCTCAAATAAATTAGGTGTACATCCATTACACTGTGATGGATTTGTGACAAGTTATGCTACAAGTAGGTTCGACTCTACGTTCAAGATAAGTGCTTAATCACAAGGATAAGTATTTGAGAGTTCGAATGGAATGTAAGGAGGTCTTCGTGTGTCGAGGTCGCCAATATTAACATTGCTATCTTGGAGCTGGGGTCATTCTAGGCCCCCTTTATAACTGAATTATCATCCTACTTTCAACTTACTTGAAATGGGAATTAGTTTTAGTCGAAATGGTCCACTTTGAATTTCATTGCTGCCAGACCAATTGGCGATTTCAATTAAGAATGCAGAATCTAGCGGCAGAAAATGACCCCTTGTAAGCGGGATCACCCGGAATAGCAGCTTGACAGGTTACCTGCGTTGGGTTGTCAATTTTCCTTTGGTCACTACTAAAAAGTTATAAATCTATTGGTGAAAATGTGTTATTTTGCTTCCCTAATCTTCCCAAAAGAGGAAAACGAAATGTTTGAATAACTAATCAGTTTGGATCGAAAGAACAAGTAGATCAGCGATTTGCCAGGAAAAGGACGTTGAAAGTGGGCAAAAAAGTGTGAAATCATAATAAAAGTAATAGCATTATATTGCCAGGTACTTACCTATCATTAGTAATAAATTATCTGCTTAGTCGTAGTTGTTTAGATTCCTTCCCCTTGTATCTTCAGGCTCGCATGGTCCAAATTTACTCATTATTGGTTGTTTGATAAACTAAATTTGAAAATGCTACTGAAAGGCGTGTTGAAGGTTAATACCAATAATAATTAAGTGTTCATTGTTGCTATATCGCAGCGATGAAGACCCAAAGGGAGACGTTATTGAAATGAAATTACGCTTGCTGTGTTTACGTGTTAGCTCAGCTTGACAATAGGGTGGTAGGACGGGTGCGTATAAGGTACCTGCTTTCCTCTGTGATACCTAGTGATCAGCACTACATAGCGATACATACATACGGACGAAGCTATTATCTCCTTGACAGTCGCCAGTGTTTGATCTGGGGCAGGTGCTTCAAAAAGACTTCCGAGGGTAGTCGACATTTGAAACAGATACGTTTGACGTTTGATTTTTTCTCTATACTCGTCAAATACTCCTCAAACTTAATGAAGTTACACAAGCACCCCCTCGTGACTGTCATGAACTAATAACGAAAACACAGATCCCCAAGGTGTCATCAGCAGGTGACAAAGAGGTGACACACACAGACAACAGAGACTGCACACAAGCGACAGAGGGATGTTGCACAGGCGACAGACAGACAACATGGAGCTCCCACTTGGGCAGCGCTACCCACTGATTAATTATTCCCCTGATAACTACCCTATACCCTTCGAAATTGAAACAAGATTGTATGGGGGCCAGACAAAACGAAGCACTGCCGCCTACGATGTCGTCGTTGGCAGGCGACGCTCAGCCAATAAGGGTGAAGCAAACGTGTTGCCCATTCCGTTATGCAATTGCCTGGATACAGGGGGGATCACAGTAATGTTGAAATTCAACTAAGATTGCCTGGGGCGATGCCGTAGGTGAACTGCCCCATACAATATGGCGGGGAACTCGGGGAAACCAGGCATGCACGGGAAAGGGAGCAGTTCGGAAAGGGATGGAACAGAGGGTATATGGATTAATCTGATGTGGGGCATAGGTAAGGTTCTCAGGTGGGTCAAGTTAAGGCAGAGACCCCAAAATAATTTTGCACGGAATATTTCTTATCACCAAGCAGCCATTTGCCACATTATGAAGAATAAGTACAAGTGTTGTCGTAAAGAGATTTAGAAGGTACCTAACTACTTGAAAAATCTTGAGGCTGTCTCATTCTCCTTGACTCACTGGCAGTTATTATTTTCTAGTTTTGGAGTAAGTTGTTATTAAAAGTTGGCGTTCATTTTTTGTTTCCAAGTTTTTCCCTTACTCTTCATACCTTTGTATGATGTATTGTTTTCATTGGTTTTCCCAGGTCTCCAATCAAGTAACTCTCTTGCTCTTTGGGATGCGTTCTCCGCTGTGAGGGAACATCTATTTCATGCTGAGCAGAAAAACTTCCTTCTTATTAGAGCAATGGAAGACCTTCCAACAACAGGGGATTTCAAGAATGTGGATCCCGACCTGCTCATGTTGAAAGCATCATCCCAAGCAATGCTTACAGCTCTCAACCAGTGCCTATTCATACTCCATCAGCAGTCTCAAGATGTCTTCACTAGTATAAAATCAAAAGGGTCTTCGAAACACGATCATTCCGGTTCTCACTCCAAGAAGAAATTCCATTAGATTTAGTTGAGGTGATATTTTGATATACCACCGGATACAATTTATATCATAACCGTACCTAAATTTCACGCTTAAATATTTGTGAGATTATTCTCGTAGAAGAAATTATGTAATTTTTCTGTATAGTATAAGATATAACCACTTTAGATTATGTTAAATGCGTCGATCGCTTATTCGAGTGCACTTTATATATATTTTTTGTTGTTGTATTAAAGTTGTCAGCGAAGGGAACTAAATTATTTTCATTTTAATGTTCAGGATTCCTCACTATAGAGAATAAACGGCAGGTAGTGACCAGAATTGTTAAGAGGAAACGAACTTCATACAGCTTGATCCAAAATCCAGTACCTAAACTATACAATTAGTACTGTTTGTGTGTGACTAAGGGTAGTGCACGAGGCAGCTCGAGGCGAGGCAAGGCAAACGGGATTTCTTGTGCGTTGAAATTTCAGGTTTGGAGGCAGTGATCCATCCATTTGCCTCCTCAACAGCCATTTCAAACAACAATCCAAAATTACTGTGTGCGAACCCAGGTGTGCGTGGGTTCTCAGAAACCCATCTACACAACGTTTGCTGAATTCTCTGTGATGGGGATACCTACTATTGATGATGTACCACACGCCTTGTGCCAAGGTCGTTTGCCTCGGCACGGAAGCCTGTCCAAACCTGAGTGTATGCCTTGCCTCAAGCTACCTTATGCTGGTGTCACACAGGGCTTAAGGATGCTACTCAAACAGCTGGATCGATGTGATTGCATTTGTTTTTTTTTTTTTCCTAAATGGTCTGCAAGTCCTTGAGATGGTTTTCAGCTGTATCAAATTTTTCCAAAACACATGTTTCATGTCACTTGAAGGGTTCCAATGCAGCATGTTGTCATTTATGGCGGTTCGATTTGGGACAGGCTGATGCCTTCAAAAGTCGAGTTTGGACGGTGAATCATATCAAACCAACGATCCTACCGGCTGCTTAGCAAAACATCCTTATAGATAAAACGCGGTTGCCATTCTTGATATTCAGATCTACTGACGCGTCAGTAAAGTTGTTAAAATCCTCGAGTTTCAAGTTCATAGATAGTCAAGTTTTACGTTTATTGTTGTTCCAATCGTTTCATCATTCATTTCGACGCTTAGATGAGGGAGCCTGGGGGGGTATTCATGGTCCATTTCAAAAAGGACAAAACATGTGTGACTCCCCCATCAAAAACTTTTTTTTTTTAATTTAGTTTATTGGTTGAGTTACAAAATAAGTACATACCATATAACCAGTTAGTGTTACTGTGTAAAATTATTATGGTTTTAACATGTACGGTACTGCATGGTTACCATTGTATCACTGATGGGGCACTAGAGGGTTATACCACAATTTCTCATGAACTGGGCCAGCTTCCTCAAGGCATGTAGTGTGGCATCTCGTAAATATTAGGCTGTTTATTCCACCTGTGCTGAATTCTATTCTTTCTTCGTCATATAATGGGCTGGTCTCTAATTTATGTGTCACATCTTCTTTAACGTCTTCACAAAATTCGCAGTTTGAGGTAACGCTTAGCCGAATGAGGTGTCGACTTCGAGGTGTCCTGTTCGTGCGCATATTAGTTGAACAATCGATCTTCTCGGGAGATGTAACTTCAGCAATTTTGGTTTTTTGCACTCCTTGCTCATAATAGAATAATGGTAGACCTCTTTGTCGAGCGAATACTGGTCATACCGTTGTTGCCACTCAACTATCTCCATCTGATCAATCAAATTTAATGCTTCGGGAAGTGGGATTGGTGCTGTCAGGGATTGACACACTCCAGAAGCCCCTAGTTTGACAGCTTGATCGGCCATTTAATTTCTGCCTATGTCAATATGACCATTTAGAGTTAACAGATGCAAGGAGCAATTTGGCTATATCATGCAGTAAATAGTTTGATGCCTGCCCCATATGTATTTGTGCTAGTGCTTTGCATGCTACTTTTGAATCAGTCAGGTTAACTGTTTTCTATTCAAGCCGATTAACCCTTTGCACTTCTTCTAAGGAAAGCTTTATGGACGCTGTTGATTTAGAATGAGAATGGTGAATGGAAAGACTTGGTATCACTACTTTCAGAGTCATACATTATTACCACTCCTACTCAGTTTCCACTTCTGGAGGCGTCGGTGTAAGTTTTTTGGTGTGTGCCATGTATCCTATCACTAAGCATTGCCCTGGTGAATGTGCTTAACTCTCTGGTGGGGACGCTCTTCTTTGTCTCATCTATCCCAGGAATATAGGTCTGAATATTCAGAGTCACCATTTTGGTCGGTTGGTTTAGGCTATATAAGAGTAGCAGAGGTGAAACCCTCGATACACTGCCGAACACCAGGTAGAACGGCAGCTTGAATACAGGATGGAGGCATACACTCCATCTATGTTTCCAGGGAATGGTCTTCAATTGGCTGTCCATTCCATATCTGTGATTGATCTGCTAACTTCTTAAAGCACTCTCTTCTATATAGCTTTGTGCGTCTTATCATTAATGGAGGTTCACCTGCTTCACCGAGCAGAGCATTAGGTGTGGTACGAAATGCTCCACGAGAAATGCGGATTGCGAGCTGCATCATGAATGCTTTTGGAAGGTGGGCGTAATGTTAACCCATAGTCTACGAGTGGTCGCACCAATGCGTGACTTTCTGCAAGCATATTAGACGGATGTCCACCATATGACACACCTCCGGCAAAAAAGTGAACTATCTTTGCGGTGGCGAGGGGTTCCCACTCATTTCAGTTATGTGATGTGAGAAGGTTAATTTGCTGTAAATCCAGACTCCTAGACACATGTGTACTAGTATACAGTAGAAGTGGGAAGCGTAATCCTGTTCATCGTCACCTTGAGTGTACCAATGTCAAATTTCCTTCTTGTCATGATTACAGTTTTTTGCCTATTCACTGAGAAATTTAGATTGTGCATTGCAGTTTAAAGATGTGATACCAAGTTGCATATTTGATACAGCCTTTTTCCAGTCTGTATGGGCTGACAGAAGTAGGAAATCGTCAGCTAATTGTTGAAGCTGACATCCTTGTGTGCTGCAGCAAGAAGAGGGATGCAGTAGGCATTGAAACAGGTTGAGCTGCCTCGTGCTAAGGAGTGTCTAGAAACTGAATGGGATGTTCTAGACACTCCTAGTGATAGTCCCCAATTGGACTCAAATGAAACAATCCCTTCGTTAGTTTTCGACTTTAGGTAGGACTTTATCCTTTGGGTAATGACTGGAGGTACTCTGAGGCCATCTAGTCAAAAACCTAAATGCTAAGTAGCTCCCTTGCGGGAATTGGTGAAAGCTAGATCAGTGCAGGTTACCTCCTAACCAGGTTATAAATAATAAGTGATACAATTATTTAGAGGTCTCGATTTTTGTCTGTCATTCAAAGGGATTCACACAAAGAGTCTTGCTCAGTGTAGACTTGGTCCTCATAGTTGGTGAATGATGAACCAAGACTGCCATACCCGTACTGAAGGGGGTGGAAGCTCCCCTTCTCGCTCAATTTTTAAAAAGTTTCGCTAGTGTAACCGCAGCTAGGAATTGGATTTTATATTTAATTCTTTTACTATTTCTAATATTTTATTATTTACAAGATTTACTTGTAAATTTTATGAACACCTAAGCAGGTTGCGAGATAGTAGAACACCTGGAGAAATGTAGGAAGGCAAAGATGGCAGTACTTCTCCACTGTAATTTACAACATCGATTTAAGTTACAGACCCCCCCAAACAGGGACTGAAATCAAACCGATTTTAAATTGTTTGTACTTCCTTATTTTACGAAACAATTTATATTTCGTAGTATCAAATTCCATTCATAATCATGAAAATACCCCATTGTTGGAAAGGTAGTGCAATGGTAGGATCAAAAATTTTCTTCTTGGAAATTCGTTTTGAGGCATTCTGAAACGATTGGTGGATTATAACTGTTTCATGTACCTATATAATTATGTATGTTCAGTCTGCCACAAATTGGTCGTTATCGGTAGGTAGCCAGCAGTCTCAAAGTTCGTGAGGTCTAGGCTTGATCGGAAACTTTTTTTTTTCTCGATGTGTACAGCAGGTTACTTGCCTGCTTAGCTCTGACGCTGAGTCGTTTTTTAAACCTTCAAGCAATGAAGCTTCGATTCCCGTATTTTGTTGGCCTCTAAACAAGGTTGCTCAAAAACAGTTTAAATTTTCTTGCAATTTGACCACATAGCCAATATTGTAGAACGCCTAATTCTATAGTAAGGTATTAGTCTCACTCTTCGATAGTGAGTGATTTTCTCTAGGACATTTTGTAGGCAAGAAGGTTTCTACTGCACTAGAAATAACTTACTGCTCAAAGGAATTTACCAGATCTCCTAATCATCTAGTTCGTGAACTTGGTCAAATTCTCAGAAACAAATGGTGCGTGAACTGAAAGTGACTGCACAAGATACGAGTTGTTTGAATTAAAAACTGGCGGAGAACGTGATAAATGGTTTTGAGTAGACCATTTAAGTTGGTACCTATGAATGAATATTTGTATCGTTCTTGGAAAAAATCTAGAGAATACGTTGTCGAGTGCGCAATGTGGTGATTCGTGCCTTACGTAGTTACCACCGATGTAAGAAACTGATTCATTACCACAACATAGTCTTTATTCACGATTCGGACGTTATAGCGTAGTTAAACGTTTTATCATAGTGGGCCGAACATATTTCCTCCTGCTTTTATAGACAGTTCTTAGTTATCAATTATTTCCATGTACGAGTGATTCCAGTCCCTCCTTGAGGTATTCGTTCTGTGACTGAAACAATGGATGATTTTGTTGGTCAGAACATTTTAAACACATATAGTGCTTACATTTTAATATATCACTAAAAATGTGTTATATTTTGGCAGAACATTACTTTGGGAATGTAAAAAACTGAAATATATATATATATATCGGGGATGACTACCAATAGTTTCTCATAAACAACCCGCACAACTCATTTATTAGTTGATAAACGCGTTTGCGCTTATCCTTCAGGAGCCAGGTATATTTCGTCCCGGAAGGTTGGTATCTCTGACGCACCCCACTGCGTCATTGCCAATATACCTAGCCACTTTAAATTCAACAGGCTACCCTTTGGAGCAAAAAACGCTCCTATTGTTTTTCAGAGGGCAGTAATGCAAGCTTGGTCTACCTCGACGACATCTGTGTCATTTCTTAAACAGTTGAACAAGGTTTCGAACGGCTGGATGAGGTCCTTAGAAGATTAACTAAATCTGGATTTACTTTAAACCCTGACAAGTGCTCCTATTTGATGACGTCGACTGTTTACCTAGGATATTTGGTCGGAAATGGGAACATTCGACCACATAACGATAGAATGCGGGCCTTAACTGAGCTCCCACCTCCCCATAATCATATGGTCATGCTGCATGACTGAAACTTTCAAAATTAATACAATATTGGTACATTTAAAAAATTCCGAAGGACGCAAGGTTTCGGAATTATTGATGATAAATAATTTTAAAATTGCGCAACCTCCATATTTATGAGGCAGCCATTTTGCATTGCAACTATCATGAAGTGGCAGATTAAAATTTTCCATCTCGTTTTGAATTACAACTAGGTAAACCTTCTTCACCAATAACATCCATTTTACGCCTTGGCTCTAGGACTATCAAACAGAGAACATTATTAATTTATTAAATCTTTAGCTCGCACCTAAATTTTCAGGGACATCAAAAGATATTTCTCACTTTTCAAAAATTTTCTTCCGATAATTTCCATGCTGTTTTTGTGTTTCAACCTCTCGAAGGTACCATTTGGGATACACGGAAATTTGGCGCTACCATATTCTACTTGTTACACTAATGCATCGTTTGCAACGTACTATCACCTAAGCCACTTTTTGGATTGGAGGGAAAGGTGTTCTGAGAAAAATGTACCATCGAAATAACTAACAAAATTCATTTATTTGTTCTCTTAGTAGGAATGAAGGTTGATCTCTCATGAGTGCGTGGGGATCATTTCCAGCCATCCAGTTCACTTGAGCTGAACAAAATGCCATTTTCCAACTGTAAAAAAAGGAATTTTGAACCAGATAATATGAATAGATTTATTAATAAACTTATATCTGGTGATTCAGAGATAGAAATAATCACCTACACTTTGTAGATTTAGATGATAATGGTCAAATAACTGTAAGGCATATATTAAACATTCTCAGTACCTATTTCATTTTCTAATATCTATCAATGATGTCAGCTGTACTGAGTTATTGTATATTTTATCAGCATTTAGACAGATCATAACAAATAGAATCAAGTTTTGTTCAAATTTTCCGAAATTTTACAGTTAAGTCAGAAAAAACAACACAACGTTGACTCTTATTCACATATTTCAGTACAAATTCGTAGATGTCAGTAGTCAAGGATTCTGAAGACTCCAAAGGAAAAAATCGGATAAACTCTTTAGTGAAATAAGATACTCTTGTTCGTATTAGGTACACTGGTACTAGGATCCTTAATAGTATTAGGTAAATAGATAGGTAGAAAGACAACAGTCTTGTACACTACAATTTGATGGACTCTTGTACCACTAACGTCGGGTAGAACCACCCATTATAATTCAATACGTATTCAGATCTACTCATGAGGCGACTAAGAAATGTATTTAGCTAACTACATGTACATAATTACATAACAAAACAGATTTTGACCGATAATTATCTAGGTGTATAACCGTAGGAATTGGCAGTTGGACGTAATTTAGTTTTGGGCATGTAACAGAATTTATAGGGGATCAATCCTCAGAAAACTAACAAAATATTGAACTCATACATATGCAGGACTTCCTGAAGCAGCTGATACTCCCAATTACCCCCACTCCCCTCTGAGTTTGAAATCAACGTTAAAGCATTCGATAGTGCTTAAAACAAAACACGTTTATATGTTGCCCTAATTATAAAATTAAAACTTAACGAAAACTCGTAAAATCAATAGTTGCCCCTACAGCCAAGTCATGGGAATATTTTTGAACGAATCTTCAAGCTTGATATACCTAAAACCTTTTAGATGGTATGTATGAGAATAATATGTGTATAGGTGTTTCGGTGCACACTCACCTGAGTCATCTTCCGGTTGACCCACGGCATAAGTTGGAGTTGAGTTAACGATTTGTTCGGCTTCTTTGACTGCTATTGTATTTTTACCATCGTTCAAGGTTGTGTTCATTCTGCAACATTTAAATATTAATTCAACGTTACTACGCTATTACTGCATGCCTTACAATCGACATAATCATGTGAACATGATGTAATTATGTCTACATACACACTTGAAAAATCCTAAGAAACAAATTCAAATAGAGATGATTGGTTAACAGAAATGGTCACCCACAACTAAACTGATCAAAACTGGACCCTAAGAATTTCGTGGGCACGGGAGAATTGTAATGAACGCTATGGTATGCCGTGGAATATCTCTCCACGTGTTCTGCAAGGCAGTCAGTTATCTTCATCACTCTAGTAAACTTTCTCACCACCTCCATGGCTGGTCAAAAGTTTATAAGATGAGGTTAAGTGTATTTACACTGAGATTTTGGTGTTTCTATATTCAAGCATTGAATATAAATTTAATCAATGAGTTTAGTGGTTCTTGATGTTGAAGAGAAAAAATAAATTTGTAATAATTTTGCCACCATTAGATTTGACACCTTATGGATCTGGTGGCAATGCCTGAAACTAGGTCAACGCAACTGTGTAAGGGTACATCCATCGATTTGAATTCTTCTAATAGAGGATCAATTTGATCTGAAGCGCTACATCCCCAACTTGGCTACCCTGAAACTGTATGAAATTAATTTGGATATGGATGCAATACAGTAAAGAGAGCAAATGTAGCCACAGTAAGAACTTTTTTTTTTTTTAAAGCTCTGATTGCACAGCTATTGCTTTTCCATTCATTCATTACCTAAGCTCATTATCATCGACGACCTCGTCCACTATATATTTGATGAAAACGCCAAGTCGTGGACTGGAGTTTACCAGATGAACTATATTAAAGGAGAGTAAGGAATATTTTATCGCATAAGTAAAGTATACCAAGATCCAACCTACAGGTTAATTTTCGCTTCATCTCGAATAACAAGATTTTTCCAGTGAACGTTGGTTTCCTGGACGATTTTGGTAGCGAAAGCCTTGTCTTTGAACTCTCCATTGAAGGCGAATTGGTTTTCTGGCTTGCCATCGGGTATTTTGTACATCCTCAACCATTCCACTGAAGCCTTCAAGAGACCTGGTAAGTGTTTCTCGACGTCGCCAATATCTGTAAAGATCAGAAAGTAATACCCATGTATTCCCACACCGACAAAATTCAAAAACCCTGATAGAAAATAAACAGTCATGCGGCATGATTGTAAGAGCAAATTCCCGTAAATTATCGTATTGCGATAAACTGTTTTGAAATGTAAGCACTTTGAGTAAAAAGAAATTGTTAACTATCAATTTTATGGCAATAAAAACTTATTCTAAATAATATTCTGCAATTCTTTTTCTGTAGATTTTAAGCAAATATGATAACATTTTATTACATTTTCCAGCATAATTTCAAGTCATTATTTAATGTTGTAGCTATTAAACGTCTTTTGACTGAAATTCTGCTTAAAACGATATTTTAGCGAATTTTTCCAAAGAAGTTTTTTAATGTGAGCAATTGAATGTGCTCAAAAAGTGTTGGCCAATGAACTCATACTTTCGTTTAGATAGCTTGATTTTTGACGCTGAAGGCAATTTTTTTAATCTCAATTCTAAGAAGAGTTATCGTCTGGAATGATACACACAAGCACTGCAATAGCTTTATTTTATACGAAAATTCGCTAAAAGCATACATACGTAATGTTCTTTAAGAAAGCAGTTCCTATGTTCCAAGTCATCAATGAAGGAACAGGTATATTACCTTTTAGGCTATCAAAAAGAGGATCATTCTTGTTGATCGTCACGACCTTCCAATCAGTTTCACCTAAAAAATCAAAAAGGCTTAATGGAAGAAAAATATTTAACCTTAACAAAGTATCGGTCGGTTGCCTGATTAACGACACAAAAAAGTGAACGGGAGAATACCTTCATCAATCAGTGCAATCACGCCAAGTATTTTCACTTGAAGCACTTCCCCTCTTTTCGCGATCTAAGAATAATAAAATTATATTAGATTCAACTGAGGAGGTTTCAAGCAAAAATCAATAAATATATAAAGCTATCAGTGGTTACAGGTACCCCCTGCGGTTAGAGGTGCAGTATGAAACTCTGCTTGTTCTGAATTTCACAAATATGGTATTGTATGATACTAAGGAACAGTAAGGCGTTATTATATAAGAGCGTACACATCATTTCTGCAATATGTACACACCTGAAAGACTGCTACAGCAATGACAATATTTATGTGTCTCACAAGAACTGTATTATTTTTTAAACTTAAACGGTAGAAAAGATGGTTACAGGCTTCATGTAAACAAGCTGAATTAACAAGAACATAAAATTATATGATCAACATTGAAATGGGTAGGTAAAGGTGAGACTAAAAACTGGCTAAGCCGTACTTACTCTAGATCCGATTTCGAGAGCATCTACGGGATCATTGTCTCCATTGTAACCGGTGTGCTCATCTTTCACCTCAGGATTTTCCCAAGTCTTGAAAAAAAATTAAACAATAGAAAATTTATCATTAGTGTTTATTTAAATAAACAGTCAAGGAATAGGGCCGTATGGTCCTCTCTTCCATCATCTATGAAAAATATAAAAAACATTCCCAGTAAAATCTCCTTCAAACATAATTATATGCTTTTTATAATAAAGAAAATTCATATTTTTTGATAACACGATAAATCGTAATTGTTCCAATCTTCCACATAGATTTCTAAAATAAATCTTGCACTAATTTTTCAAGCTATTAACGGACGTTCATAAAATTAATGTGGGTTTATATTTTAAAGTTGAACTGCTAGCAGATTGAAGGATTGGCTGTACAGGGCTGCATTGTGTTTTGCAAGTGGGGACAGAACGAATGATTTGACGAAATTGGTAGTGGTCAAAAAGGTTTAGGCTTTTGAAATTTCAAAATTTAAAAGGAAAGAGGCCGGGAGCAAGCTTTTCACTTCCGAGCTCTTCAGCCAACCTAAATTTATATATATATAGTATTGTCACAAGAACATCTAGACCTCCTAAATACGAAACGTAAAATGGGTTTCATTACTACCTGTAAAGTATTCATTTGTTCAGTAGTCAGATTACGATAAGAATGCAGCATACTGCAATAACTTCACTTTCTACGAAAATTCGCTAAAGAGGAAACAATGACAGTTTGGGCTGATTGAGCACCAATATGTAGGGGGAAATATAGCGCTAACCTATGCAGCAGGAATACATCTTCCAAAGAAAATTCAAGGTACCTATCACTAAGATATCTAACATTTCAAGTTGCTGAACCAAGTACCGAGTCTTCTATTACGACTAAGTAGACCGTAGTAGAATCAACCCTGGCTAAAGCTAACAAGTCTTATGTGATTAACAAAGCGTACTAAAAGCAAAATACCGAGTTCTCAGTGGTATTAGATTGTCATATATATGTAATACACGATTTTGGTATATTATTTCACTCTGAATAACGTGATGATGTTTATTTATTGATATTTGCAATACCAACTTGGAAAACCACAGAAAAAACGGATGTTATAGCCCTTCCCACTGTTGAAGAAATGTGTGATTCCGGCTGTTTTTTGGATTATTCCAAGTTAGTATTGCAAATAGGAAAAAACATCAGCACTTGATTGATTGTGACAAATTGCCCTCATATTAGATCAAGCGGCAATGGGGCTCCGAACAAACAAGGTCCTAAGGAACACGGTGGTTGACATGATTTTCCCGTTGCTGATACCTTACCTCACCACTTTTCGCTCCACAACTCGTTCCCCACACCATCAATCTTATCAATAAATTATGATAATAAAGAAACAGAAACAAAACAAAAACAACTTGTTTCCGTCATGACTGCCCTTTTAGGCAACAAAAGAAGAGCAAATCGATGAGGTTGTTTATGTGCTGTGCTCTACCTCGGGCTTCTCATTTTTGGAGCCCCATTGTATGCCTCCAAAAATTCGATATTTTGTGCGTAATTGAGCATGTTTGAGTGCACTCAAAATTTTGAGTATTTGTTGATATTTGATTAATTGATATTTGTTCAAAATATCACGTAGATTTGAATTCGGCAATAAAACATCGAAAAAAAGTGCGTTGTGCCACTGTGGTTGGGTTGAAGAGAATTGCGGTTAGGACACATACTTGGATGCAGATTTAAAAAAAGGGGAATACGTGTTTTAGCGTTTTTTTAAAGACCGTTATACCTAGGAAATCACATCCAGTTTAGATAGAGATACAAGACACAACTTACCTGTGGTAACGCACCATAATTCCATATGTATCCATGATGAGGAAATACATTCGGGACATAACGAAGTTTACCCTTCTTTATGTCTTGTTTGATTGGATTCAGTGGGTCATCACGGCTTATCTGAAAACATGCAATAATAAAAATATATTTGAGGTTTAATATCTCGTTTCTACCCCCCCCCCCCCTTCCCACCACACACACAGGATCATCACGAGAGCGCTCTGTTGGGATAACGTGGTGACATTGCTGAGGTAGCTAAGGGGGGATTTTTCTATCCAGAGAAACAATTCTTCCATGCTTTGCATTGCAATTTTTGTTTTAACCGGTTTTGGTTTATTATTTCCAATAATAAGCCTATGTGATCGTGTAGCAAAAAATTTTAATAACCCCCCCCCCCTCAAACTTTGTCACTTAACGTTTCAAGGTGCGTAGAATCCAAATTTGAAATGTCCGTCCACCGTTCGCCGTCCGCCGTCCGGGCCATAAAAGGCCTAAGAATTGACTTAAAAAACCTGTTCTTTCGCACATAGACTCCATTAAGGGTCTAGTTAGTCCTAACATTTAACCATCCCGATCGCTTTACTCGCATAGATGCTATGGGCCAAAAACGGACGAAAAAGTGTCTTTTAGGACGTGTTAGACGCACGCCTGGCACGCTTTCTAGGGGGTCACGGTGGGTGGTGCGGGGGGTGGAGTGAGAGGAGGCGCCGCGACACCATGAGGTGGGTACAGCGTTCCTTCGAGGCATGAATATATGTTTTTTCCTATGTCATATTTGTGTGTTAATACCAATGCTTTTCCTACGCATATTTAATAACATATCCTCTCGACTTTTCGTACGTACTTAGACAATGATATTATTAAGGCAATAACTATTTGAATAGATAGGAGCTCAAATCGAGAAATATAAACATGCGTATATAATTATAGAAGTATAGGTTGTGGCAACTCGAAATAGGACATGCCGAGGAGTCTGGACGGGCCTTATGACGTACGCAAGCCAACTAAAACTACGATCATACTCAATTGAAAAAATAATAAACCTTTGTGAAATAATTTGCAGCGTTTTTATGTTATGCTCACTGACACGATACATACTGACTAACAGTATGATATACTGTACACGACACAAGCCGTAAAAAGGAGTACGTTGAGGAAGTACCTATCATATTAATTTATATTGTGTTGTTTGTAGTAAAATGCGAGACAAGAAATAAAGAGAGGAAAAAAGTCACATGATTAAGATAAGTCAATAATTATTGTTGTATACCTACCGAAGTAAAGTAATTATTTGTTACTGATTACGACTTCACTGTTGAAGTCTATATAACATTGTAAGCAACTATTTTCAAGTACTTTTTTTTTTTTGCATTTTTTTAAGCACATTTCCAGAAATTTGAGCAATTAAATGGCCCCAAAAAGTTCTGGCCAATAAACTCATCCTTTTACTTGGAAAGCTAGATATTTTACGGAAGAACGGAATTTTCATATCTCTTAAGGATCTAGGATTTCATTCCTAAGGAGTGTTACTATCTAGAAAAAACACACACACACACACGCTTACGAAAAAGCCTCAAACTCTCGAATTCGTTTCTGAATGCGTCAAACCGGATTTCAATGAAGAAAAATTTCGAACATTTTAATTGTACAGTTTTTGAGCCTGTGCAATAGCTCCATTTTTAAGATGAAAATTCGATAAAACCAAAATCAGCTCTCGGACAGTATTTACGTATACGTACATACCAAAAACAAAAAATAATCACACGGAGTGTGGTTCAAACGTCCTCATTTGCCAAACGATCCAATTTGATCAGCAACCAAAATAATCATAACAGCAATTTCGTTGATTACGCTACTACTTTAACCTGATTTAAATCAAACCTGCATTTCACAACTTACTTCCATTTTATGATTAGTCCATCTTGGTATTTCAACGACCATGTTGTATAACCCACTATCTGCATGAAGAGGAATGTCATGGAATGGTGAAACATACGCTCCAGTATCAACATTTTCTAGAGGACAGAAATGAAATTGAAGGTCAACGGTGTGAACTGGATTAAACCTACTATAGTATACATGTATAAATAATGTATATTAATAATCAACATTTCATTCGTAATAGCTTTGTTCATAATGAATATCATAAAATTGAGCTCTTGAAATTTCATAATTTTTGTACAGAAACTCATCGCCAGGAACGAAATATGGGTTTGAGCTGTCTAAACCATATTTCACGGGTATGGACAATACATATCTTAAATAACTTCTCATATTCGCTGTAGAAAGTTTCTGAACTCATGGCCATGAGAACTCGATAAAACGGTTACAAACACCTCTTGAAAAACAGCTGCTTCAAAACAGGTGCCTTGATCTGAATGTATTTCCATCGGAACTCCAAATTGGGAAATTACAAGATTGAAGAGTCCTTGTGCTACAGTCTGAGCTTGGGTATCTCTGACTGGATATGCCTCTGGTACATCCTCTGTTGCTCTTCCCCATCTTCCACTAGTTTCAGAACTTAAGAAGAACATCTTTACATCCTTTTGCATTCCTGGCCAATAGAACTTGACACGAACACCCCCAAGAGTATACGACGCCACCCAAAGTGGACCATTTCATGCACTTCTCTGAGGAGCTGCTGTCTTCTCTTTATAGGCACTAACACTTGCTTGACTGACTGTGTTAGGTACCATTTCATTTTCCCACTTGTGGACTAAAAAATCTTTTCTTCCTGTCGGGCATAGTAATTACAGCTAAAATCAGTACAGGTGCGTTGGGAGAGTCCATCTGCGTTCAAGTGTTTGAGGCCTGGGCGGTGCTCCACTCGGAAATTGTAGGAACCCAATTCTTGAAGCCATCTTGCCAGTTGTCCATCAGGTTCTTTAAAATTGCGCAACCGTTCATACAACACTATCTAAACCATACGCCTTGAAATGGCGGAGTGCTTTTACCAGGCTTAGGAGCTCCTTCTGCGTTACACAGTAATTTCTCTCCGCTCGAGATAAACAGCGACCGAAGTAGGCCAATACCCGTTCTTTTCCTTCTTGAATTTGAGACAACACTGCACTAATAGCTTGCTCACTCGCATCTGTATCTGGAACAAACTCATACCCTGGGACTGGATGAGCTAAGATGAGAGCTGTTGTGAGCATAGCCTTTACATAATCTAAAGCTACTTGACACTTTAGGAGTCCATGTGAACGCTTTGGTTTTATTTTGCAATGGGTATAGTGGTGCAGCTCTTTTGGCAAATTCAGGGACAAAACCTCGATAGTACGAGCAAAACCTGAGAAATGATCGGAGTTCCTTGGAACTTGATAGAACTGGCCAGGAGGTAACTTTTTAAATATTCCTTGGGCCAGAGGAGATCCCATTCTTTGATATGATGAACCTGAGGTAATCAACTTGCCTGGCAAAAAAATTGCACTTTTGTGGATTTAGTCAGACAATATTGTCCTTGAAAACTTGCAAAACACGCCTCGGCCATTGGAGGTGGTCCTGGAAAGTGGCAGTATCAAGAAGAACATCATCCAGGTAGATTTTTACTCGGCCTTGGCAAACTTCACTGTGTAGGAATCTCCCCATTGCTCGCTGAAAGTTGCTAGGAGCCAAGGGCCTCTTGAAGTACAAATCTCTGAAGTACAGACGCTCCCACCTCTATTTTATGGGAATACCCCCTAATATTGCCAAGCTCACCAAGCTTAGCAAAAACTACATCAAAGTCTCCTAACAGCTGTTCTGCTTCTCTTTGCAGTTCAAATGAGAGGTCTCCAAGGGATTTCTTCAGATGGTGGAAGTTGTCACATTTTGAGTTATTTGGGGCACTCATCTCAGCTACCCAACTATCCAAAGGTGTTATGCCATCTGCAACTGGTTTATCTTGTGATGCACAACCTCGCTGGTTGTCCAATATCAATCTGTGTCCGCCAACTGTTATTAATTTTTCTGCTGGGTTTACCACACAATGATATTGAGCGAGTAAGCCTAGACCCAATAAGCAATCCATGTATTTCAGCTACTATTGCTGTGTGTAACCTCTTCCTTCCATCTCCAATGTCAAAATGTACCTTTGTGTGGCCTATAGTAGGCATCAGTTCATCAGATGCTGATCGAATAACAGCCCTAATGTCTGTCTCTAGTAGGCAGGTAGTCTTTTTAATTATTGCAGAGTTTATAATGGTTCTTCTAGCACCTGTATCGATAACAAAATTGTAGGGATCCAAAGCCCATGAAGCCACAAAGCCATGAAGTAATAAAGAACCACCATGACTTGTTCGATATAACAGAGGGTTCCTCTCTGATTTAACTTGTACCCTAGCTGAACAAGGGAGCGCCTTAACTGTATGCTTGGTCGGAATTTGGCCCCTTATTCCGACCGATTGGCATTTCCCACATTAAGCCCAGCACGTCGTAAAGGGTAGTTTCTACAGATATGCCCAGGGGAGTCACACCACCAACAAACAACTAGTCTCGTTTGTTGATTATTATTTGATTATATAAGTGGAATAATAACCTGTCTTGGATTAGGAGTATCAAGGCTCAATCCCTCAACTGAACCAATTTCAAATGTCCGCACTAAGATCGAGGATGTGGGTGAAGACAAACGTGCCACAGCCTCTATCCTCAGTGATACAATGAGTGCATCGTCCATCGTCTTAAGCCAAGCACTTGAAACTAGCTCTCAAACTTTTGAATTTCTAATACCCTTCATGAAGTGGAACACGGTAGATTCTTCCAGGGCATCTTCTTTTCCTGACCATGCTTTCCTCCCTAATTCTCTGATATCATTATGGTAAGTCTTTAGGTCTTCATCTTGTTGCTGAACCCGACTTTGCAGCAATGTGAGATGAAGCTGTGACTGATTATGAACTCCAAATCTGGCTTCCAATGCAGCTACAAGATTGTCATACGAGACCGGGTACTGCGATTCTGACACCACACAATGTGGTTGTTGTGTGGGCTGGACAACACAATGCTGTACCTAAGGCCGCTGCTTTTATTTTGGTGTACCATCTATTTCGTGTGGCAATAATCTCGAACTGAATTCGGTATGACTCCCAGTCATCACTCCCATCAAATGGCTTGAACTCACCTCCAGGTTCTGTGATTATAATTGTTATCACATCACTAAAACCCTATGATTGTAATTTACAATCATACAAATTTAATAGTGTTAACTTCAATATTTTATCATAGATAGGTACTCTTAAAATGTCGTAGGCGTACATAGTAATAATAATGAATTAACATTAATTATAAGCACCTAGGTGCGTTGGTAACTCTGAATAAACGATTTTGGTAGCGAACTTATGTTTCAGGAGCTCTGAAATTCCGTGGCCTGTTCGGGAAAACAAATCTAGCAATTTTCCAAACTGTACTTAGAACAATCGTTATCGTCATACAAGGTAATACGTTCAGGATAAGTGCTTGGAATTTCCGGTTCTAAATGGGAGACTTAAGGGTTACAAAGCACATGAACTTGTTAGGGTCGCAGGGATTTATTGTGGCAAAGATAAGTAGTAAAATCGTGTAAGTACCTAGACCATTCGCCGGTTTGGATAAGATAAGAAAGAGTTGGCCAAGGACGGATCAAGGAAGTAGAACATAAATTTGTCGAAGGATAGGTAAAAGTAGGTAGCCAGGTAGGTGATTACGTCAAAAGTCGGCTGGTGCACTTTATTCAAGTAACCAGCGAAAAGTCATCAAGATTATGAAGATCATTCCTATATAATTTATGAGGCGTAATATAATCTAGATTACTTACTAAAGTAAATTCGGTAGTCGGTGGTGTTGGAAGTGCCCCTCTCGACGATGCTATAAGGCATTTTGTTTCTATTAGTTCGCGAGGATGAGGGAGCAACGTTGGACGATCGACGGGCAAAAAAGGAGCAACAAGAGCCTATTATACAAGGGGTTGAATGAGAATTATTGAGAGAATTATGGACAGTTCTATTGGAAAACAAATAGTTGCAATAACGGGGAGAAGGGACAGATGATACTCTCAACAGCAAGAAATGAGATCGGAGCACGTGATGTGTACAAGTAAAAATTGTGGGCTTTAGTGCTGCCATCTTATGGTGATAACGGAAAGCAAAAAATGGATTTTATCACACTGATCTAGTAAAAATTAAATAGATAGATCAGTGGATAAATGAAATAAGAAACGATTCAGTCTAAACCTCAAGGACAACGAAGTCAAACAAGAAATAAAACCAAGATAAGGTTTGTAGGTTTGACGTTAGCTCGTTTTTGTTACCCTCTATGGTGGGTAGTACTTCTTCCATGGATTTTACAGTCAAGAATAAGCTGTCTACACCAAAAGGAAAAAGAAAAAGAAGAAGGAGATTTGTTATCAAAATTGATAAGAAATGATAATGTCGAAAATTCCCATTCCCAAATCAATTGTATCTCAACGTGGGTTTTCGTTGGATTTACTTGGCAATTTTAAATTTGTTTCTCGAATTTAATCTAGGAAGAAAAGATATTGCTATTAAATAGACTATTATGGAGTCGCTATCAGGATCCAGTATTTCCAGTGCTCAACGGGATGAACTTATGGAAACTGTGAAGCAACAAATAGCCGTTGCTAATGCTCAGGAGCTGCTAACGGTATTTACTTACTTTCAACTTCTAGTTTTAGCTAGGAACCAATAAAATGCAGAATTATTTGTTAAGAATTGAAATGTCCTACATCGCCTCCATTACTTGGGTTGGCTATGTTTAGATAACTGATCCAATGTTGTGTACCTAATGCATATATAGCTATTGGGTTGTAGGTAGTTCCGTTTGTGTCCCCGCTTTCAAACCAATGTAAACCTGTTATTATTCTTTCAAAAAATGAATTTGGCGAGTGTTTCAGAAAGCCAGAATTTCCTCTCCCCCATGGTTTCATTATAGAATTATTCTTCTCTTGCGCGTATTTGAGAAATATGTACTTCCTACTTAGGTGGAAAAAGTAGGAACACATGCGGAACTATTAATAGAGTAAAAACCGGCGCTGTTTGTGAGTCAGCAAGTAAGTGGAACAATGAACCCTATGTACATTCGTAGTCGAACTTTGATCACACGTCGTTGATGCTCGTGTCGTGTAGTTAACGATTTCAAGGTAATTGACGAGTGGAGTTCATTTCATGTATAGTTGGTGGTAAGAATGCTTGCAAGCTAGCACTTCAAATATAAAGAAATATCCTAAATCAATCCTTTTAGTGAAATATAGATTAGTTGGACAAATAAATCTGAGTGATGCGCTTAGTTTGATGATCTGAATGATCCCTGTAAGTGCTGGCGCTTCTGTCCGTCTTTAGACGTAAAATCAGTGCTTCTGTGTTAAGGTCCAAAAATATTTGACACCTCGGACAAAGTTCGAACTCGTGTCTTTACTTCTAAAGAAAATTCTCTTTAGTTGCAACACTCCAACTGCTTGAGCTGAGGCCTATTTAATCAAACCTCTTGGACTGTTACAGTTTCCCTTGATCTTAACATCTGTCTTGAACCTAGTATCGATACAACTCGTGGGATGGAAGCGCGTGTGCTTTGTGCTAAAAATGCCAGTTCAGGTCGACAAGTTGATCATGGGCTTTATGGGTGGGGCCCGTGCGGTCGCACAAGTGATTTTTTTTTCGTGCACATGTTTTAGAATAGATCACTATTCTTAATTTGTACAAATTGAAGTTTTTCTTGCAAATTTATCTCAATCAATTGTAAATACAACTTCACTTCGTTTGGCTATACGTTTTGCGTGACTTCCAGCTAAAACCTACTATAAGAGTTCACTCGACCAGACGTCAGACCTGTGGGGTCATGGTGCTATTATGGTCCTAATTATGGTTACCTAGGTATAGGAAGCTAGATTGCCGTCACTCAAGGAAAATGTGGGCTCTAGGATTTTCGCTCAACCGTGACATCGAAAGCGTTGGGGTGGTTTTGTTGTTTTCGGGAGCTTTCTAAAACGTGCCCATAAATACCTAAATTCTCACTTTTATCATGGAAGGCAAACATTCATCATGAAACCATGGGAGAGAGGAGATTCTGAGGTTTCCGAAACGCTCGTCAAATTCATTTTTTGATAGGTTAATGACAGAGTTGCATTGGTTTGAATATGTGGACACATACGGAACTACACCCAGTTATAATACAGGTAATTTTACATCTACCTATATTTAGGTTGTTAGGTACTATAAGTATTTTATTCATGTTATGAACACGACCTATACACTGAACTAAATGAACATAATCCTCAGAAACACCAAATTGTTTGTATATCAAACTTAATGAAATACCTGTAAATGTTAAACAGGAAATCTTGAACTGTGTATATACCAACACCTATTTATCTAGTGACATACTTTAACTACCTAATCACTCAAAACAATTTTTTCTTTTTCTTTCAGAAAATGACGGAAAAATGTTTCAAGAAATGCGTGAATAAACCAGGAGCATCTTTGGATAGTTCGGAACAGGTACGTGTTTTTACAAATTCAAATTTACATCCACTTACCGTCCCATACTTGATATGTTTCAACCTTTGAGTATAAATTATATAGAGGGATAATAATGGAAGTTGGGATGTGAAACTATAGGTAGGCACTACCACTATAGCATGGGTCCTCGGAAATTACGCAACTTTCAAGATTCCAGTAATAGATATCTAGTGTTAATTTGTGTTTTTAGGTTGAAGAGAATTGTGGTTTTTGAGTTACACACTTACATTTAATTTTGGAATAAAATAAGATTGTACTTTGGTGTTCGATGAGCTTATGGTTTTGGTTTATTATTTTCAATAATGAAATAATGAACCTTTGTAATCGACCAAGAAAAAGTTTTTTTAACCCCCCCCCCCCCCCCTCAAAATTTGTTAGTTTACGCTTTAAAATGCGTAGAATCCAAAAATCAAATAAAAAAATCCGTCCATCCGCCATCCAGAGCTTTTTTCCAAAATTACTGGAACAAAGTTTATGAAATTTGGCTCAAAAATCAAACATCGGCCGAGGATGTGCCAGTAACATCAGAATCAGTTTTGATCAACCCTAAAGGGTAGTAATTAAGGGCCAACATATTCAAAAATCGAGATCTCGAGAACTTTCATGGTAACTGATGATTTTTTGCTTGTCAATGAAAAATGCAATCCCAAAGAATCGATTAAAACTATCTGCAACGCTGTAGGTTGAACCGTTCGTATTCTATTAGGGCTAGAGTCGAAAACGTCGTCTAAAAAACCTTCGTAACTTTTGTTACCTACAGATGATCAGTGAATCTTAGGTGTCTTATTTTATCTCATTAATTTCAATTCGTGGGTGCCTCGATCGATGACGATTTATACCTTTGATATGTATCTACTATTATGCTTAGATTTCACATCTTGTTATGTTTAAAGAGGCGAATAATAATAAAAAATTGTAATTAATTAAATAATATTGATTTCTCCATGTTATGCTTGTCAATGTCAAATATAATCTCGAAGAATCGCAACGCTGTACTTGAACGGCTATTTCCTTTAATAAACCTACTGGAATACATTAATTGTAAATAATGTGCATGGAAGAAACATAGTTTCAAAACAATATGTAGTGTATGCAACCCTCTTACTTGATAGGATGATGACTTGATCATAGATCATTGAATAATCACGGGAAACGAACGACAAGTTTTTCACGGGATCCTGAACACAATAAGTTTATTGTACGAAAGTTACAAGCGGTACAGCGGGAGAGCAATAAACTTAAGACAACGGTAATAGAATGAATCAACTTCCCTTTTCGTCCGCAAGACGGGCAGGGAAGGCGCTAGTCGTAATGCAGTGGTTACATGATAGGAGGTTACTCAGCTTATTTTACATTAATTATATCACCTTTCACAATATTGCGGGAGCTCAGATCATTATATCGCTCTGGGATATTCGGGAATGATATCGGGAAATATAATCTTCATTGCTCCGTTCAGAAGTATAAAAAAGGGTGACGATTCATTCAAAGCGACATTAGTGCTGTCTCGGTGGCGCAAGGAACTAAGTTCCTTGGGAAGTCTACTTCCCTTTTTGGAGGCAATTACAATTTTGGGTAAGGCCAAACAATCATTTTGTTCCTCAACTTTATTATAAAGCGTAAAATTTTGGGGTCCTGGTGCCAATTGAAAGTGCAAAGCCTCGAGTTTCGATAGTAAATATACTATAAGCGGAGGTTTAATGATTACGGCCAGTGTTCTGCGTAGAAGGTCTGTCTAATACGGAAGGACGGACAGACAGACAGACAAACAGACAAGCAGGCAGACAGACACCTAAGTATGGTTTTTTCACGGATTCGGTCTGAGACGTATTTGTATGCTGTTTTTTTATCATGCTAGGGTTGTCCCCTACCCCCCTTGATCAATTCATTAACCCCCTCTCATTAACGAAACCTTGCCTATAAGACATTGCTTCGGAGGCACGCCCTAAAAAACGAAGGATACCAGAGGAGGAACCTATTGTTAATTGCAGAAGCAAGTTTTGTGAATTTTATAATTTGTAGTCGGAGTTGACGGTAATTGAAGCGTGGTAATTTGGTAATTTCATGCTACCACCACCAATTGCTACCAATCCCAGAGGGGTAGCTGAACAGCTATCGGCTTGCTCGGCATTCTTTGGAACGTTCCCTAAAAAATGAAATCCTATGATCAGTCCGAAACTGTTACACTGTACACCTGAACTCTGGGCTGGATGGCTTGCACCATCATAGCTGTGACTTGTACCTTCATAGCTTATGGAACTTAGCTAGGCCACTTACACGTGTAGAAATCATTATACATTCAAAGTCATTGTAATAAAACCCATGTACCTTTATGTATATGTTACCTGGTTGCTTAACCATGAATTATTTCATTTTCTGTTTCTTTCTAGAAATGCGTTCTGATGTGTATGGACAGATACATGGATTCATGGAACCTCGTTTCAAAAGCGTATGGTGATCGCATCCAGAGGGAACGGAACAGAAATTAGTGGTGAAAAATGTATAGATTAAAATGTATAAGAATTTGTATTAGTTATGGTGTATCTATTGACATCGGAATGGTGTGGAAATTCGCGCGATTCAGTACTTGTGTTCAAACAAGTATGCATTTTTTTCATCTTCGTTTAAATTCGAAAATCGTTGATCGAACGTTGATACATTTAATAGTTAAATGACAAACGTTCATGGAAAACACTCTATAGGTACCTATTTGTACAAATAATTATCAATAGACGTACATATTTTCGTTGCCTATATTTTAAGATTACCTACCTTATCCCTAATGCTCCAAATTTAGAGGTGAGAAGTAAGGACGAGTAAGAAAAAATTAGTTCATTACTTCATGATGAAGAAAACTGGAAAAACTTTAGACATTAAACCCTTGAAAAATTAAGCCTAGGGATATTTTTTATTACTATTTTCCGTAATTAATAATGATAATGAACTTTTGTAGTAAAACAAGGCAAAAAATTAAAACCCCTCCGACTTTGTTGGATTGCCGCGGCACTTACGCCCTGTATTAAAATGTAAGCTCGTATTGGATTCATAAAGGGGTGTCCTACGAACTCATCCTTCTTTTTTAAATGCTTGATTTTTCGGCGAAAGAACGAATTTTTTATCTCGAATCTAAGGAGAGATATCTAATATTATAAGATAATGATACAAAATGTATAACATATCCTTATAATGTAAAACCTAGAAATCGTTTTATGATGCTCCAAACTCTTATTAAAATTAGGACTTTTTTTCATAGTGCTTCCTCACTGTAAGCTCTGTGTTCGTGCGAGAATTCGAAAATTGTTAGCTCTCATAGATTTCTACTTAAAGTTAAAAGTTGATCAATTTTAGTTCCGTGAATGCCTGCTTCTGCCAACCCCTTGTCACGCCCAAAGCTATACTAAGTCTTACTCCCATAAAATTTCATTGATTGTGTGGGTTAGTTTCTAGATGGTGCCCGATTGCATTGCCGTCGGATTAATATTAGCGTGTACGCATGCTTAATCGTGAATTTCTTATAACTTCGATTTCTATCGTCTATATATATTTCTTTCTATATATATTTCTTTCTATATATATTTCTTTCTATATGTATTTCTTATCATCTATAATAAGAAATCGACGTTGTAAGAAATATAGATAGGTCCGATTTCGTTCAAACTTGGGAGTGGTCGGATATGGGATTCAGGTTTAATGAGAATTCACACGTATTGTTAGTTTAGAAAACCCACTCTATGTTGATATTAAGATCAAGATGTGTGAGTTATTATCTGCGCAGAAGGGATCCGTGTTTATCAATTTGCAGTACTTTTCCTGGTGGCATTGTCGCTTTCTTCTTGAGGAGTCTGGTAAAATGTCTAAATGACTTCATCATCAATTAAATACCTTCGACAAATTAAAAAGTTGCAATTTAGCTCATTAAAAGCTAAATATCACTTCATTTTTGGAAATATTTATTCACACTTGTCTTTTATAAATGTTTAACACACTTTCCAGTAGGTAGGTATCCTGAAATTTAAGTGTGCGCTAATTGTAATTACGGAACCATTTAAATAATATAAATAAGGTTTAATGTTTTAAAACAACAACAAACGTTAAATTGCTTCCAAAACGATCTGTTCTATGAAATATTGGGGGTGTTTATGGTCATTGAATTAATCAATTTTATTTTTCAAGGTATGGTTGTTGGAGAATTACCTGAAATTTGCTCATTTATTCCAGGACTCCCTAAGTACCTAGGTACCGACCCACTCTACCTAGTAAACACAGTTACTAGGTACTCATACATAGAAACACTAGGTACAGTTTTGGAAGCGGTTTCGTACATCGGTTTCATATACATAACAATTTTTTATAATGATATTAATTTATTTTGTAGATGTGTATGTCCACATTAACTTTTTCTATTTTTCGTCTACATATCTATGCTGCACTAATGGGGAATCTAACATGACATCTTTCAAGAGCTTCACGTTGAAGCTTTCAACATGTTGAAAAAAGTGTAGGACGTCTGCAAAACCTGCAAACAAATTATTTATTAATAGAAATGATTATTCAATGGTAGTCTTGGTTCGTAACTCAACACTGCGCTACTTCAAATGCAGTCGGTACTTACTTCTTTCACTCCAGCATGTGACACATTTCGGTATCCGAACGCTTTCAGTTCCAATGGCTTACTTGTGAGTCTAAGCCACATCAACAAGTCTTTTTGGAGTTTTATATCTTGTTCCAACCAATTCAGTTCATATATTGTTTTGTTGACCTCCGAGGACTGGAAAAAGTTAATGCTGTTGATTGGTATACTGATAAATATGTTTCGTAGGTACCCTGTTACTACCGTTAGATGGTAAGATCGCGAGTAATTGGTGCTACTTCTATAAATTCAAAGTTCTTGAACGAATTATCTAGAATCATCGTTTAGAAACAACTACCTACCTGTATAAAATCATACCAACTATGCACATCTAATTGTAACGTAGTGGGAAATATAAATATCAAAGGAAATTGAGAATTTTCGGAAGGGAGAAAGACAAATGAGTGATGTGCCCAACTCGTAATGTAATATACGATTTCTACCAATAAACTAGTTAACCGACCTAGGAGTTGCGAATTCCAAAGCATAGCAGGGGACCACTTTTGAGGTCACACCATTTTGGGAGGGCCTTCCTTGCAATGTCGGCTATAAAAGAGACGGCGATACGCAACCATACTCAAACTTTTGACTTGAAATGATCAACTAATAAGTCCTTACCACAGTTTATTTCAATGGGGCGCACGCTCCGCGGACTTACAAGGGGAGGATACAGTGTTGGGGTCACCGATCTTGACCAAATTTTTTTCTGGGGATTCTACTTCGAAAGAAAGTTGACCTGGTGTTCGAGCGTTTCGTCCAATGGGCCTTTAGAACCAAGGGGAAAAACATTCAAGACGATGAAATCAAAATTCAGTACTAAAAACCGACTTATAATCAAACAACTCGTGATATAACAAGTTTTCGTCCAAAATTCAGTTGTTCTAAAGGGGTTTTGGGATTCCTAAATATTTTAAATACACAAATACTGTTTCAAGGCAGCCTGAGGTATCATCTTCGCAATACCGATATTATTAAAATTATATGAAACGAAGAAGTCATACCTATCGTAAAAAAATGGACTAACAGATGATTGTTTCAATTATTGAAAGAAAAGAGAGAAGCCAACTAATTTTGTTTTACGTGCATTATGAAGATGGAATTTGCATTCCTCAGCTTGCCTTGAACAGTTTGTGGATTTAAAATGTCCCATACTAGAAATCCTAAACGCTACAACAGCAGAATTTTGTATGAAAATTTACTATAGCACGAGTTTATCTAACTTCAGGAATCGTTTCAGAATGCCTCAAAACGGATTCCTTTTATAAATGGAATTTTTCAAAAAAATTTATTTTAAAATGTTTAGAGCTATTATAATAGCTTCATTTTCTACGAAAATTCGCTCAAATTTAGCTTACAATAACTTACGAAAATTCGCTCATATGCAATCATGTATGGTACGATCAAGTAGGTAGATACCTGCCTATGTGAAATACTAATATAAGAGAAAAAAGTTTCTCTTCTTCCATGCTAAGAACGAGTTTATTAGACCAAAGAACTTTTAGGACTACTATAGATTAGTACCCAAGAGTTAGTAGGACTCTGGGCTTTAATCTTGACTAATTTTTCATATAGACTGGTATGCATTTATAAAATGTAATTGTTTTTAAACTACTATATTGTAGATTTGAATAAACATTATACTCATTGACGCACTAAATCTGTCAGCTTTTGTCCACGCATTCTGACGGATACCAGCAATCCCAACTCGGGGGCCACCAGAAAAGAAAATGTGACAATTACGTTCATATCAAAATCTGGATTCTGAAAAATACAGCAGTACAATTAGTAATTAAGTTACAAAAATGATAATAATGAAATAAAAAACAAATACTCGTAAGTAGGATATCTGTGGTGTATTGATCGTAGTATAATTAAATCAACTAAATTATTTACTACTTCCATTTACTGAACAAACTTTTTATAAAATAATATGATAATGATATTGTAAATACTTAACTGTAATAAGGTATAGTAACGTGCAAACCATGAAGGTTGCCGTTAAAGTTGAGAATCCCACCGTTGGATCGAAAAATGCTGATAAATTATTGAAAAGTCTGAAAAAGTAAAGCAATCAGGTAGTGAGTAGCTCTTTGAATTTTGTTTAATTAGGTAGGTACCTAGAGGTATAAACTGCCTATATAAACATTTTTTTATTAGGTAGGTACCTACCTAGGTATATGAACTGCTTGGACTGGGCGAATGCATACCTATGAAACGTAGGTACCTGGGCTTATTTCAAAGATAGCCGTGTGATTACTACAACCTTAAGTCCATTTCACTGCATAGACTATAGAATTTACTTTCGAATTTCCTCAATATGTGGTACACCCAAAATCAAAACTAATCTTTAGGTACAAATCGGTGAGGCACATTATCCGAGTCGTGGGGAAGTTCTGTTTCTACCAACCACAAAGGCATTAGTGACTAATCATACCTACAACAGTTTTAAAACATAGGTACTTGTAGAAACTGTTATATACAAAACCACAAAACAAGAATTCTTCCCTGTTGTTCTAGGAGGTTGAACACCTCTCCAGTTGTTACAGACAGAGTGACGTACCCGCATACACACATTTCTCGGGTTGGTAAAAGTCTGATTTTATTTGATTAAATTTATAATTATAAATTTATAATATTAAATAATATAAATAATTTATAATATTAAATTTATAATTTAAGTCTGATTAATTTGCGTCCTGACCCCTATGTTTTGGTAAAGTGACAAAAAAAGGTTTTCGAGTTGATTACAGTAAACTCTTATTTGGTATTCATGTATTGAAGAAGTAAGAACAACGTCATTTATTAGTCGTACTACATCAAGTTACCTCAATATCGCTCGATGATGTTCCAAACATTCTTGAATTCTCTTTTGTGGATGTTGTGAGTCTAAAACCTTCGCCACTTTCTGCATCAAGAGACGCAAATGGGCCTCTACGTGGTACGTGTAAGCCATGGTTGTCATGAAGAACGTGTGGGCTCCTGATGCAGCACTCCAAGCGCACCCTAACTCGTAAATTCTGACGATGTTGAGCCTGAATTGAACGAATTAGATTAATGTTATTGAGCTGTCAGATCATTAAAATTTACTGCAATCTCACAGTATCAGGACTTGGGTATTTATTTTATTGCCTACAAAGTATTCAATAATTTGTAGGTACCTATCTATCTAAAGTACTCAGTGATGCAGCATGGCTAGTAGTGCGAATTTTCAAAGAAAAGTGGATAAAATTAAATTAGGCACTTAAGTTCTGATCATTGAGGCCAACCTAGCCCCAATGTGTGTTTTTCATTTCTAGTTACTTTTGGCCCATAATGGCGAAGTCGCAGATGCTTAGCTATATTAAAATATAACTGAGTGTTTATTCAGAATTCCTACCAAGCTCGCTAGGATTTTCTGAAATCGTGATTTTCAAATGGGCTCACTAGGCCAAGTGTCAAATGAGAAAACTCAATACAAGTTGGGGAACGTTTTATTTGTGTTTACTCACTTACCTCAGAAATGAATTAATTTCAAATGGGAACTCTCCATTAAACAAGTGTTTAAAAGGATATTGCTCTTCCAGTATTGTAGACTTTACCAGCGTCCCTATTACAGCAACGAAGTATATCACTCCAAAAACTCTATTCATTTTCGAAATCCACGCATTGTTTTTTCCAAACTCCATTCTGTTGTTGGCTTCATATTTTTCATATCTGTAAACCCCATATTTGACGGAATTGTTCATCTCAAGAATTATTGGGCTGAACCATCCCATATGGGCGTCCCAAAATAAGACAGCAGTGTAAATGATGCACCAATGGCCGTTTTCTACGATCCAGATGGTGTTCTTTTCGTTCATATGAACTATGTCCTATAACAAAATTCAACAAAATGTACTACTTTTAAGACATCGCATGGAAAACGCAGCAAATTATTACACAAAGGTTAATGTTTCTGTTTTAGGTAGCCCTTCTACTCAAATCATTGGTCTATAATTTAATAAACCCAGTAAATGGTACATCACCAAAACTTGGCGCTTCGCGCCTCCCTAAAGGGTTCACAATATTACAGCTCCCAGGACTCCTAAATTTTACGCTTTTAATGAATGTCGAAAAAAACGCCAAGGCCCCAACGAAATTAGCCCCAGAGGTCCTTCAGCTGATCAGTACGCCTCTGTACCTCGTAATTGTTTACGAGGTATCCCAAAGGAGCTCTCCATCTAAATTTCAGCACCGTAAGTCGATTAGAAAATAAATTACCCTCAGAGGTTCCAAAGCTGGTCAAAGTCCCGGCATGCTTTTTATTTGTATTCTAATTGTCGCTTGGGAGCCCCATTTAAGTTTCATCACAATAAGTCGATTAAGAAAAAATTAGACTCAGTGGTCCCTCAGCTGAGCAGTGCGCCTCCTGCGCTGATATTGAATTCTAATACCACAAAGGATAATACATCTCAAATTGCAGATCCGTAGGTTGTCATCAGTATGCCTCCGCAGATATAGGCACCTCCTACAGAGGGAAAATTATTGCAATCAATACATCTACACTTTACTAATACCCCTAATCAAAGTATAACGACATTTTAGTAGGTTGGTACCTACCCACTGTGAATGTATGAGAAAAATTAAACACTTACCAACGCTTCACTAGTTCCCGATGTCGGAATTCCAGCGGAATTATATCAGCTGATATAAGGCAAGTTCTATGTTTTCCGATCTTTTAAACACTTAACTCTCTAGCGGTCATTAATGAAATTTAGCGATTAACTCAGTAGGTAATTCAAAGATGTCACTACCTTTCTCTAAGTTCTGGCGCTTGGAAATCCGAGGGTATTTTCTTGGAGTTCTAGCACTTAGGGAGAGCGAACGGATTAACTAACCGGGTGGTTTCAATCGATTCTTTGTAATAACAACTATAAATGACAATTAAAAAAAAAAAAAAAAAAAAAAAAATCATTACTGTTACCTTAAAAGTGTTTGAGATCTTGATTTTTCGCGAATTTTCAAAGAAAATGAAGCTATTGCAATGTTGCATATTTCAGCCCTTAAATGCTAACCTTTAGGGTTGATGAAAATTGATACCAAGCTTCTAGGATCAACTAGACCCCAAATATGATTTTCAACCCAAGTGTCAAACGGCGCGGCGGATGGAAAGATTTAAAAAAAAAAAAATATATATATATATATATATATATATATATATGTAGGTATATAGTTTCTTGAGGATCGGTCGGTTGAATAACAAATGCAATGATTTGGCCAAATCATTGCATTTGTTATTCAACCGACCGATCCTCAAGAAACTATATACCTACATATTGCTCCAACGGTCAAAAACGAAACAAATCATATATATATATATATATATATATATATATATATATATATATATATATATATATATATATATATATATATATTTTTTTTTTATTAATTTTTATTATTCTAAGCAACTCGAAACGTAAACCAACAAATTTTGTAGATGTTAATTTTTTTTCTTGGTCAATTACAAAGGTTCATTATTGAAAATAATAACCAATATTATTACAGGAATATTCCATGAGATAAATAGCTACAAGGTACTCAATATTGTTGACTACGTAAATTTACTATACAGGGTGTCTCACTTTTGGGTGCACTACTGGCTGGAGTTCGATTCTGCCACTAATTTCCAGTAAAAGTTTCTTGAAAACTCTCTGAGTTATACTAAAATTTAAGAACGGCTGGCCTGGGAAAGAGCATTAAATTTCTGGTCTCCCAAGTGGAAATTCAATTTTTCAGCGCATTTTCTTATGGAGAAAAAAAAAACGCTATTGTATTCACTTTGACTGTTTATGTATGAATGTATGTGTATCCTCGTTAAAGCGCTTTTTAACTTGGGATCGGCTGGACCAAATTTGACGGGATGGGTCGCAAAATGATTAGCTATCCATTCGAAAGAGAGCCGTTCCGAAAATCGTCATTGATAATCAGCAGCGTGAGCTGATTTCGTGATTCAAAATATCCAATTTCTATGCTATTCATTCTACGAAGCTGAAATTTGGAACGGAGCCTCTGTGAGCCAAGTAGGATAGGATTTTAACTTGCCGAATCACCCCAATTAGCTGAGTAAGATCTTTACTCTAATTTCTATGCCATTCATCTTAAGAAGCTGAAATTTGAAACGGAACCTCTGTGAGACACGTAGGATAGTATTTTAACTTGCCGAACCCAATCTGCTGAATGACACTTAAGGCTAATTTTTATACTATTCATTCTACGAAGCTGAAATTTGGAACGGAACCTCTGTGATAGTTGGAATAGGATTTTAACTTGCCGAACCACCCCAAACAGCTGATTGAGCTCTTAACGCTCTTAACTACTCCATTAAAGCTTTGGAAGGCCCCCCCGAAATTCTTATTTTTAATCAATTGTATTCAAAGGTTGAAAATGATCCTATTGAGTAAAATTTGAAGAAATTAGAAAATCTTTTCTTTTTTCAAACGCTTTTAAATCCTATAATGATTCCTTCTGACTTTGCCATACTGTAATCTTTCATAAATTGGCACAAAAACAGCTTTCCAACGGTATAGTCAAATTGGCTTTTACTTTGCTAATTATGGGAGGAAATTTCGTTGTTTTGAACAATGAAATCTAGGGGAATTTGAAAAATTTGAGGTCGGTCTATGAAATTTTCAACGCTGAATATAATGGTTAGGTATAATAGGTAGATATCGCACTTATATATCTCCCCGACACAGTTATACCCGAGTTTTATCACTAAATATACAAATATAGGTATCGAACATAATGAGAAAATAAAAACTTGTTAGTTGAAGTGTGTTAAACTCTGTTATAACGGAGTCGGGGAGATCTGGAAACGTGTACCCTATATTTCATTGGGAAAAAAATATATTTTTCAACTCTAAAATGTAGTTTTCTTCCTTAATTAGTGTTAGTAAAATTGACTGTACTTGACCGTTTGGGAGCAGAGGTTTTGCAATGTGACTAAATCAGAAACAGATAGAATCATTCGGCCTTTCAAGCGTTTGAAAAAAGTGGAAATTTGGTAATTTCTTCCATTTTACTCTTTAGGATCATTTTCTTCTTAGAATACAATTTGAACTGAATTTGCACTAGAAAGATTTGAAATTCAACGCTTTTTCCAACGATGTTCTCAAATTTGAATTTAATAAATTAGTTTGTTAAGGGAGTCGAGGCCATTTTGGTGGCAAAAGTTTGAAAATACGGAATATATCTCCAAACTGCAACACATATAATTCTCTTAGGAAGAGCTTAACGTACATGAAAGTAAATTAAAAAGGGAACGTTCTTAATTTTGGTTTATTATTCTCATTGGAAACCAAGAAAAACAATTTTTTAACCCCCCCCCCCCCGAACCACTTGAAGTTTGTTCGTCTCCTACGTTCCAAAATACGAACACAAATATATTCCTCCCTCTTCCGTCCAAAGCTTAGAATTATAACGAACTTCTTCTTATATATGTTTTTATTAGAAAGACATTTGTATTTCAACGGTAAAAATGTTCAAGGAAATTATTTTTTCCAAAATTTGAGCTAGGAGTTGTCTACTAAACTCCGCTAAAAATACAAATTATATAACGTCAGCACACTTTAAACTACTAAAAATTTGATACTATGATAATCTTTATTACAAAATTTCAAAGTTAAACTTACAGCCGTTGCAAAGCTTATGGTGCCAGTTGCCAGGAAGAAAATGGGAATACAAATTTTCAAGTAGTTCACCAATGACCCATCCAAATATAGAAGACTGTACCTGACATTGGTAAAGCAAGTTACGGAGTTTGCAAAATCTGGTACTCCGTTGTGATACGCAGTATTGGCGGGTTTCTTCTGTAACAGCAGCGGTTCTTCAATTTATCATCTTCGAATAACTTAATCAGAAATATAAAAACAGGGTAATCTGTGGTTCCTTATGATATAAACCGATGATTTTTTGGGTGCATAAGACAAATATGCTCGGCTTCCTTTGGTCATAATTTCAGTGTTATACTAATGTTCTCAGTTAGGTAGGTATCTTGGTAAGTACTATCGTAGATAAGGGCTTGCTGAGTCAGGTCAACCCATATCGGAACCCCTTCATTGACAGTTCTTATTGATGAAATAATGGTAAGCACTACTGCAATTTTGAATAAAAGGGGCATTGGACAGTGTGGCGAAATACGAATCCGATCCAATCCGATCTTACGAACTATACCTACTTCTACTCTTGTGACGGTTTAAGCGGAAACCGTTTACACCTCACGTTTCAAAAAGTCGAGAAATAATCGTTATTCAACTTACCAGGTATTTTACGAGTATGTTCTGGCCACTAACTACTTGTTGTTGTATAAATTAGATTCTATTGAACTTCATGAATTGTAAAATGCTTTGGGAAATTAGGCATTATTAATTGATTATCCAATATATCGTTTTATGATTTTGTTAAGTTGAGAAAATCTCATCAAAAGTTGGACTACAATTTAGCACAGCATTTGGCTCATTAAAACAAACAGTTTGGCAGACGAACGCAAAACCAAAAAACTTCATAAAGCAAGTGAAAATTTTGGTTTTAGTGGATAAAAATATTGTCAAACCTTGCTGATCATTCTTAATTTCGTGTCTGTCTGTCTGATGTTTTTTTGACTGACTGTATGTCTATGGTTGGTAATTCCTTGAGAGCCTGAAACCTTACTAAGTTCTCTAATGTTCGATTTGTAAGAAATATCTATTCGGTGATTGCGCGATTTAACCTAGATGGTCCTCTGTAAATTTCATTGCCTTGATGTACGCACGCACAAACGTGAATTTATTATAACATATCTTTCTCATAATATATCGGTCTTATTTTTTTGAAATTTGAACTTAAATGAGTCATAAGGTGATAAACGTTAAAAAAAAAAAACAAGGATTGGTACTTAGAACTTTAAGGGTTATCATAATATTAGTTATGGATTGAATGACGCTAAAACTAAATAAACTATTATAGACTTCAAAGTTGAAAGTTCCTTCTATACAAATATTGGAAGCTATAGACAAATGAAAAGATGTTGTGAAATACTCAAGCGGTTTCTTTCCTTTGATGTTTTCTGCGGAGAGAAGTGGAAAAAGAACCATTCGCCGAGTCTCATCGTTCCTTTTTGAGTTGATTTTGATTCTCTTTTGTTCTTCATCATTTAATCCGGATGAAGTAGGCAGGCAGTCCACTAGCCTTGTCAATGATTGTTTGCTTCTAATCAAACCTACTTATTGCCGGCTTTTTGCTCTCTGTAAACGTTTGATTGTTGAATAATTTAAAATGGATCAAGCTCCTAGTAATTGGACCTATCGGCTCAACCACTGTAGGTATCTTTTTGTAGAGTTTGTAACTGCCCCTAGTAGAAGGTAATCGAAGGAATAAATAGAATATCTTCGTTTGTGTTCTTTGATTCATTACACCTAGATTATCCAGGCTCATGATCAATTGATTACGTTTCGAAGTCGATAATTTGTTGACTCAAGACAGTTTAGGACGTTGGTCAATTCGAGCTCAATTGTCTTAGTTCCTGTATTTCTCCTCTTGGATTTATAATTTAGTGTAACTTGCAATTTCGTATTTGTTTGCTTCTACTGCTTGTTCCTAATGGTTACTCATGCTGCCTTATTATAATAGGTTATTCTTGAGACAGAAGTTCTACGCAACCCTTTCAGGCTCATAACAATAAATTATTAAAGCTAAAGTTTTATGTTGTCGTTTTATTCGCAGGGTATGGACATCTATTAGTTAGTCAAGATTTCAACAATTTCATTATAATATTGTATCAATATAAATTGGACGGTGTTATGCAATCATCAAGTAAGTGACAAAATTTCTGAGAGTTTTTTTTTGCGTCATTGGATTCGTCTTCCACTATTTATCAGGACCCCAATGTCTTCTACGTATTACGTCCTAAACGAAACTATTCTAGGAATACATAAGTGACAATTACTGTATCTTGGTTTTCCAAGTCTGTAATCATCCGGTACACGCCATCTTATATTACACAATCGAGTAAGTGAGAATAGTTGTCTACGCAATATTGGCAATAGTTAAGTTTGCAAATTTATACCAGTCAAGCTTTTGGACAGAACGATGTACCATCATTCCCTTCATTACTGCTCAAAAATGAAGATGATATTTGCAAGAAATAAATTATTATTTAGAAAAAAATAAAGGTAGGTACTGCACGTGAACAATCAGTGTTTGTCATCCACAGGCAACCTCGACAACAAAATTATAGACCAAATAATATATTTAAAGTTTGAAGCTCGTCCTTATTAATACTTTTTATCTCAAATCTTATGATTGGTTGTTGCTGCGTTTTTGAAATTGTGGTGGAGCGGTTTTCCCAAGGGATGAAACCTTGCACAAATACTCAGATTGTGGCGACCGTTCAGTGGTCTACTTTCCAATCTAGCTGGGGGGAAAATTTGCAAGTTTCCAGGAGATTCTCAAGAGATTTGATTTCACAAATGTTGATTAGAATATTACGCTTTCAAACCCAAAAACGGTTTCCGCATATTTTTGCGCAAACCCTATTCTTGTCGCATGATGTACCTATCCCATGGAAATTTAGATCTCAGGTGGCTAAATCCACTCAATCGTCTTGAAACATTTACAGGGCACTTGCCATGATGTCAGAAGTATGGTTAAGGAAAACTAAGAACACCGTTGGAAAGAGTGTTAAATTTCCTATTACCCTGATATGAAATTAAGTTTTTTTCTGTTAGTTTTAATTGGTAAAAAAGGCCAAATTACAAAATTAGAAACAAATATTTAAATTCGACGTTTTTTCTTCCGTTTTCCGCTACCAGTATGGGAGTTTTACGGCGGGCCTTCTTCGGAAAAAACCTCCGCTAACTGTCAGCTTTAGGAATCTAGTCAATTCACTTTGCTAATTGGGGGAAAAAAGTATGTTTAAATGTTGAAAAACTTCAATTTCTTCAAACTTTGATTTTTTCTCTGAAATCGAGGGTTTTCGTGAAAAAATACCCTCCATGAAAATTCGAATTCGGGGCCGGTTCCTTCGTATTTTGTTCACGCTGAATCGAATGGTAATACTTGCAGATCTCCCCAACGTCGTTATAACCGAGTTTTACACTTCAACTCACGAGTTTTTATGCAATTTCATATATTTTTAAGGATAGGTGAAGCTTTTTGGTTAAAGTGTAAAACTCGGTTATAACGGAGTTGGAGATTTGCAAGTGTTTTCATTCGATTCCGCCAGAAAAAATACGTAGAAACTGACCCCAAACTCGAATTTTCATTTTTACGAAAACTCGGCTACGTAAAAAACCATATTTTTCAATATTCAAACATATTTATCTCCCCTAATTAGCGAAGTGAAAGTAAAATTGACTATACCGTTCAAAAGCTGACAGTTTGCGGAAGTTTTTTCCGAAGAGCGCCCGCCAAAAAAAAAAAAAAAAAAAAAAAAAAAAAAAAAAAAAAAAAAAAACGGAAGAAAAGTCGTTGATTTTAAATATTTTTTTTAAATTTTGTGCTTTGGCCTTTTTTTCACCAGTTAAAACTTACTCAAAAAACTTAATTTTATATCAGGGTTATACGAAATTTAACGCTCTTTCCAACGGTGTTCTTAATGTTGAGTTAACAGTGATTCTAAGGGGAGTTATGGTCGTTCTTATGTCATATATAAGTTACAAAACACGAAAACAATCTTCAAAATAGAATAACTTGAAAACAAAGCGTTTAAAAACAAATCTCTATGGGGAAGTTTCGATCAGAAATGAGCTCTAAAATCGACCCCTTCATTTTTGCCCAATTGAGTAATCATACTTGTGATGTTTGTTGACTACAGTAATGAGGCTGTACTCAACCCCATTCTGTTACCTAGGAGACGAGATGACAAGAATAAATTCATTCTGAGCTTTACTTTCGAAATGGTAACATATTTCTATTTTTACGTAATTATTATTTCATTTCTAAGCTTATATATAGCCAGTGCTAAACTTTACATGGTGTCAGGTGTGTTCGCACCATGCCTCCCAAACTAAGAAAAAGGCCGCTCATTCTACAGAACCTCGGAACTTCTTCATGTACCCAGGTAAACCTCCAGAACCATTTACTTTTGTTGAAAGCGAATGGGAATATTGGCTTCGCCGGTTCGAAAGATGGCGAAATACCTCCGGGTTGTCCGATTTCGATGAATCTAAACAGATAGATTCTCTAATATTGACAATGGGCCCAAAAGCCGAAATAATTTTTTCTACTTTTGCGCTTACAGAAGAGCAGTCTACTTCTTACGAAATCGTCAAAGACAATTTCAATCACTACTTCAAAAAGAGAATAAACGTTATTTACGAACGGGCAAATTTCAATAAACGTTGTCAACATGAAGGCGAGTCTGCCCTGGACTTTATAACAAACCTATATGAGTTAAGTAGAACCTGCAACTACAGAGACTTTACTGACGAACTGATAAGAGACCGTATAGTCGTCGGGATCCGCGATGAAAAATTGTCTCTTACACTACAAATGGACGAAAATTTAACTCTTGAAAAAGCCAAAGCTCAGGTAAAACAGAATGAGTTAGTGAAGTCCCAACAAAAATCCTTACGCGCTACGAAAATGTATGACAGAGAGGTCGAACTGTTACAATACAGTTCTAAACAGCAATTTCAATGCTTTCGATGTGGAGAGACTAAGCCTCACAAAGTTGATACTTGCAAAGCAAAAAACGCGACTTGCGAATTCTGTAAGCGGAAAGGTCATACCTCTAAAGCCTGCCTTAAGCGTACCAAAAAGAATAGTGTGCAAGATATCGCAATAGAGGAGGACATAATTGAAGCAGGAGAAACCCAGTTCAACCTTAGTACGATTTACCTAGAAAATGTAAGTAGTGGGGCTCGTGGAGGTCGTGTTCCAGCTTATCGCATTTCATTGCAATTAGATACGAAACCTTTACATTTCAAAATAGACACAGCAGCTGACGTAACTTGTTTACCGAAGTCCCAATTTATTTCTTTGGGTCGATCCATCCGTGAACTTACGAAATTTCCGGGCAATATAGTTCACGCTGGGAGAGAAAAATTGATGTGTTGTGGCTTCTTCTTAGGAAAGCTTCGATTAGGTGTGCTTGAGACAGCAGAGCTAATTTACGTAATTGACAATCTCAGCGAACCTCTTCTAGGTATACCTGCCATTGAGTCATTGAAACTTATAAAATCTTGGGCGGATGACGTTCTCATTCAATCTTGTGAAGTAGAGATTTCAAATTTGATAGAAAAAGAGGAAAAATATAACTCCATTTTCTCAAATGTACCAGGCACAATGTCAGGATCACCTTATTCTTTAAAAATTCGGCCTAATGCAAGTCCTTATGCTGTTACAGCCCCAAGGCGTGTACCAATGCCTCTTTTCAACCAGCTAAAGTTGGAGCTAAATGACATGGTTTCAAATGGTATAATATCAAAAGTGACTGAGGCCACCGAATGGTGCGCACCTTTAGTCGTGACTACCAAGAAATCAGGAGCTCTTAGAGTATGTGGCGACTACACCGAATTAAACAAGTGGATAATTCGAGAGAGGTTAATATTACCCACTACAGAAGAATGTTTAGCAAAAATCAGTCACGGGAAAATATTCTCTAGATTAGATGCTAAAATGGGTTTTTGGCAAATCCCCTTATGCAACGAAACTAAAAAGTTAACAACTTTCATTACCCCTTATGGCAGATACTGCTACAATAAACTCCCTATGGGGATATGCTCTGCCCCCGAACACTACCAGAGAAGAATGTATGAGATACTGGACGGAGTCGAAGGCTGCACAAACATGATGGATGACATTTTAATCTGGGGAGAAACTAGGGAGGAGCACGATAGACGTTTAGATCTTGTACTTAGTCGTCTAAAGGAAGCTAACGTTACTCTAAACGCCGAGAAATGCGTGTTTCGACAACAATCGGTTTCCTTCCTAGGATTTATTGTTAGCAGCACAGGGCTTAAAACTGATCCTCAAAAAATTACAACCATTCAGAACATGCCTCCCCCTAAAGACGTTTCCGAACTTCGAAGATTTCTAGGTATGTGCACCTACCTCAATAAATTCGTAAAAAACGCGTCCGAAATGTCCCAACCATTACGAGATCTTTTAAAATCCAAATCTGATTTCGTATGGACCGATTTACATTCCTCAACCTTTATGAGGATGAAAAAAGCCCTAACTGAAGCTCCGGTACTAAAGCATTTTGACGTTAACGCTGAAACGCGTATTTTAGCAGATGCTTCATCCCATTCCATCGGAGCAGTCCTGGAACAGCTTTCGGATGGCGAGTTTCATCCAGTAATGTATATTTCCCGTGCCCTGACCGAAACAGAAAAAAAATATGCGATGATAGAAAAAGAGGCTCTTGGAATCTCTTGGGCGTGTGATCGTTTTTCAATGTTCTTAATAGGGAAATATATTACCATCCTTACCGATCACAAGCCCCTTGTATCTCTTTTGGGGGCAAAGCCAATCCACGAGCTTTCCCCTCGTTTGCAACGTTTCCGACTCAAATTAACGAGATTCGATTACTGTATAACCCATGTACCTGGAAGGTCATTTCATGTGCCTGATGCATTATCCAGAATCAACCACCCACCTACAAAAGAGGATAAGGAAGATAAGATGGAACTTCATGTAAACCTGTTATGCCAAAGTATACCCGTGGCTGACACTTTACATAGACCTATTCGCGAGAAGACAAAAACTGACCCAGTTCTACAACAGGTCATCAAATGCATAGCCACAGGATGGGAAGGTACCGAATCGAGTCAAGTGGCTGGTTTCTACAAATATCGTAGTACCCTAGCCTATCATGATGGGTTAGTCCTCATGGGTACAAGGATTGTTGTTCCGAAAGTTCTACAGAATATGCTACTCGACAAAATCCATTCAGGCCACCTCGGTATTGTTAAGTGCAAAGGCATAGCCAAAGACACAGTATGGTGGCCAGAAATTTCAAGGGATATTGAGAGAAAAGTTTCTGACTGTTTCGTTTGTATCCAAAATCGTAAAAATAGGAAGGATCCTCTCCTACCTACTGAATTTCCACAGTTACCATGGTCTTCCCTGGGGATGGATATGATGGAAGTGAAAGGAAAACACTTCCTAATAGTTCAAGATTATTTTTCCCGTTGGCTAGAAGTGATTCCTACTACCTCTACGACTTCCCTTATGGTTATCAACCACTTGAAACAACTATTTTGCCGATTTGGAGTCCCCCATCAAATTCGTTCAGACAACGGCCCACAATTTAGCAGCCAAGTCTTTAAAAACTTCTGCCAGGAAATGGGGATAGTATTGAATACAAGTAGCCCTCATTTTCCTCAATCGAACGGACTAGCCGAATCTGGAGTAGACATGGCGAAACGATTGATTCTCAAGAATGATGACCGAATGTTGGCACTCTTGTCTTATAACTCCGCACCTTTGGAAAATGGTTACTCTCCCGCCGAATTACTAATGGGACGCAAACTACGGACGGTTGTTCCAATACTGGAGAAAAATCTTATTCCCAAAACTCCTAATTCTGCAGAAGTCCAGAACAAAGAAAAAAAATTACGTGTTCGAATGAAAAAATCGTATGACCAAAGGCATGGAACGAGAGATTTGTCTCCAATTCAACCAGGTCAGCACGTCTGGATAACCGACATGAGAAGAGAAGGGATTGTGTCCAGAAATTCAGACGCACCACGATCTTACGAAGTGGATGTTGAAGAAGGACCTTCCGTTCGAAGAAATCGCGTAGGACTCATCCCAATTCGTTCCTGATTTATATTCTTAAAATTATAGTTGTGTTAAAAAAAAAAAAAAAAAAAAAGGAAGATGTGATGTTTGTTGACTACAGTAATGAGGCTGTACTCAACCCCATTCTGTTACCTAGGAGACGAGATGACAAGAATAAATTCATTCTGAGCTTTACTTTCGAAATGGTAACATATTTCTATTTTTACGTAATTATTATTTCATTTCTAAGCTTATATATAGCCAGTGCTAAACTTTACAATACTCACCCAGTATATGTATTAATATATCAAATATTACTGATACAATGGAATATAACCCAATATTGTCATAGACATTAGATGTTCCAATTAATTAATTTGTTTACCTAAAATATTGATTAAGTAATTATTTAACATGATTGGGTGATTGAAAAAACTTAGCGATCTGCCGCTCTGGACCCCCCGCTCCCACCTGTGCTGACTACAGGAGCCTCACTACTAAAATGTGAACGTGGTTTAGCCTCAAAGTTCACTCAGTTGATCGTTGGTTCAATACTTTGCTATTTTCACACACTAGTTAAAGGAGCACCTGTTTCGAAATTGAGCATCGTTGTTAGAGGAATGAAATTACAACGACGTTTAAACTTTTCTGAACATTCTAAAGATGATTTTAAATGGAGTAAGAAGACTAGTAAGGATAATTTTCGTTTTTGAAAAACGTATTATTACACATTAAAATAAGTAATTGTGTCTTTCCTTGACTGGGAGTTGGATCAAGTTTCACAATACAAACCTATTTATGTAATTTTAACAGCTGAAATAATAATAATGTGCTAATAATGTTATCGACGGATTTATTTATCGATTGATTCACGTACGGTCATACCTGTTATATATAGATGATAGCTGATATTGATGGAAAATGTAGGAATGCGTTATAAAATGGCCCATATTGGTGTAAGCAGGATTTATTTTTAAAACTTGTAGAAAATACTAACTTTTAACTGGTTGTGCATGGAAACCTGTAGATTTTGTAAATACAACAATATTTATTTTATGTTGTAAATTGTTCAATTGAATAATTTCAACAAATTGTTGTTAATTTTGCAACTTCATAAGACGGAGTAAACAAGCAAAGGTAATAATCAGGAATAATATATGTATCCTATCTCTCCTTGAGGCAAGCTCTCTCGCAAAAACGGTTGTGTATTACCGTGTTCCGGGCCAGCTGAGTTCCTGACGAAGGCCCCCATCAGCGGAGGGAGGTTGGCGTTACGGTTGTACTGACGGCACGTGCATCCTGGGCCTGACGGTGCTGCATCAGCAGCGCGGTAGAGGCCCGTCGGATAACCGTACGAGTTCTGGAAATAGGTGACAGGGGTCTGGTACGAGTAGGCGGGGATTGGTGTGATGTGATTCAAAATTCGTCCACCTCCGCCGCTTAGGAGGGACGATGTGGAGGACGTCACTCCGTTTATCAGTTGACCTCGGACGGTGGTAAATTCCACAATCAGCAGCACAGAGAAGATCAGGTAACAGACCTGATAAAATAAAAATATTGATATATAAAAATATTGATAAATAATTTATTATCTCCTTATAATTTATTATAGGCAGTACTGTTGCTAATAATTAATTTTTATGTTGAAGCTTTTCGGGGCAACTTACAAAAAAGTGCAAATTTCTTCAATATCAACGTGATTTTAATGACATTTTTGTCTGGACGATGGTGTCCGGATGGGCTGTGACTTTCTTTCTATTAATTAGTATTGTTTTCAGCGAACTTTCGTAGAAACTGAAGCTACAGTAGAGCCCCGATTATCCGTGGAATTGGGTGGCAAGGGCACCGTGGATAGCGAAAATCGCGGATTATCCGAAAAAAAACAAAAAAAAAAAAAAAAAAAAAAAACTGAAAATTAGGTGAAAACGGGAAAAAAATATTTCAGCATAAAAACTAGGTATGTTCTGTTGTACAAAAAACATTATATATGTTAAACTTTTA